>WSTJ01000484.1:0-24041 GCA_019623705.1 Ceratobasidium sp. 428 | reverse complement strand
CCACTGGGCGGTGATGGGGCCGTGAGAGATGGGCGCAAAGTGGAACGCGCTCATCTAGGGTGCCGGCACGAGGACTAGGCAAGTGTGGCGAACACGGCGTCTACGGATCGTTCAACAGCACATGCGACCGACGGGTATGAGCTCACCTCCGCGTGTCTGTCCAAAACATGGGCACGTGATTTGGGGCTAGGCCGTTGGTAATCTCGTTCGAGCTCGGAAAGGAAGGTGACAGGTGGGTGCTGTGCTAAATGCAAAGTTCTATCTTACGTCCATCGCCCTTTACAGAAAGTTGAACGTCCATCCACTTGATCTTGGCCCGCAACCTCGAACAGTGAATACCAACCACGGTAATACGCGGGCGCCTAATCTCAAAGTCGCTCGTGGTTGTCCACTCCACTTTGTTCTGAGAACACAAAAACCACACGAGCCATCAGCCCATCTTGCCTCGTTCCAACGACCAAACGACGGAAGATCGAACGGCCACCAGTCCATCTTGTCTCACAACGTTGAACACCACCACAACGATACACGGGCGCTTATCCTTGAAGGTACAGCTGTTCATTTCGTCTCGGTCTGCCCCCAAGGTGGACCGCCGTTCCAGACCATGAGCCCATCTAGTCTAGTGAATGCAAGGCTTTGGTCTAGTAAAATATTCTTCGAGACCACCGTTTTCAAGTTTAGGATTTCACGTACAAGCCCCTGCTCCGTGTTGAGCAGTGAGCGCCACCACGATTCAGAGTTGCTCTCAAAGGCGCCCATCCATCCACTTTGCCTCTATCTGACAAGACAGCACAGCGCGGTGCATCAGCCTGTCAGTGAAAGACACTTTCGAGTCCACCACACTGAAGGTTATCCCGAGCTCATTCCGCCGACACGTTCTATTTTAAACTAGTCTCTTGCACTGAAAACTACAAAATATCACATGTGGCAAACTGAAATCGAGGGTCGACAGCTTGCAATGTCAGTTATTATACCTATAATCGATGTGCATTTCGCAATACTATAAGATCCTTACATGGATTCATTGCCTTACTAAGTATCGTCGAGGCGGTATGTGTTTATAACATACAATTATTCAAGTCACAACATAAGCGATCATAGTACATGGTTAGCACTCGAACATGATCTCGCACCATTGCACCCGATCCACAACGTGCTTAGCTCTGAGTGGCAGATAGCCATCCCAGTCAAAACGGCGGGCGATCACGCGTGCGCAGCCCGATTGAAACACGTTCTCCCCCCTACGCGTCATATCATCGCACACACGAACTACGACGCATACGTTTGACAGTTGCCTATAGATGTCCCAAATGGGGCCAAGTTCGATCAATAATCAGTTGCCTAAAATAGATCACTCATGAGCGCTCAAACAAATTAGCGCGTGTACGCTGTCCTGCGTGCAATTTATGCGGTGCACTATCCAGTTCAGCGTTTAAACTTGACACTGATCGCTCATTAGAAGGCCACTCATTACGTGCAGTCGAACCCAGAGACGATGGGCAACAAAAGCTGCAGGCTCGTCTTGGCTAGGCTTTGGAAGCGTCTATTCTATCTTTGAGTGTGATATCAAGTCTTCATTGAAAGCTAATCCGTCGCATGTGAGAAGTAAGTTGGCGAAAGGCAAAAGATTCCCTCGTTGAGTGATACAAAGCGAGTCACGAAGACGATGGGCAATCAGAGCCATAGCATATGCATCACCAAAGTATGAGAAACGAGGGCCTTGATTGCTCGGTACGGCATAAGCTAGAGTGGAAGTATCGCAGTCGATTTGATGCTTATCTATGCCGGAAATGAACTCAAAAACTCGCTATATGCGCATATAGGGAGTGGCCTTACACTAGTTAAAGGTTCATGTAAATCAACCTCTCGGTCCCAAATTATGTATACACGGGCCGCAAGCTATATATCTTGATTAACGGCGTGACCGATCGACGCTTTCCTCTATTAGGTTTAATTACTGATAATTGAATACCAGCCGCCTCCTGGCTACCTTCATACCAGCGTCACCCATCCAATTGAATTAAAGTCACGTGCGAGACAGCTGTGGCCAGACTGATCAAGGAGCTCCCAGGAGGTCGCGTGTGATTGACCCTAGACCCTCGTTTCTACGCTGTCGCCAGCTGTATCCACCCACCTAACATATCGCTTTCCACAAACTACGCCAACCCGATGCCGGACAGCGCTGAAGGTACCCACTACCCGGCTAGCTCTTTCTGAAGTTAAGTCAGGGGGTTCTATGGACATATTACTCGTGCTGATGTACAGCTTGCTCTCCTGCCAGCGCCGTCGGATTTAGCTCCGTAACCAGCCCTGTTTCTTTCCAAATAGCACAAGAGAAACCAGCCGAAAAATTAGCCCCCTGACTTCGTAGTTGTACTCCAGTGTTATCAGACCTCGGGCCATCGAAACAACAATCGTTTATAACCAGAATCTTCCGATCAGCCCTAGGCAGTCCTTGCTTATCGTTTCGAGCCAACAGCAGCCCGCATTCCACACAAATCTCCTATCTCTTCACCTGCGCAAACTCGGAGAGCCCCCTTGTCTTCAGCGCTTCTGACCTTTGTCTAAATCACTTGATCATCAAGCCCTATGCCCTACTCTTCCATCACACGCGATGCTTACTATCCGCGGGCCTTCATGTAGCACTGAAGTCCCTGTTTCAGCCAAGCAAGTTGAATACGACCTCAACCTCGAGCCGGGCTTGACTCAGACTGCGCTGAGCTTTGTGCTGGGTTTAAACCTCTCTGCACTGGTCGTTCACTTGTTGCGTACCTCTTAGGTGCGGCTCGGTTATCAATCGAACTATTCTATAGGGCTTTACTTTCGAGGCTAACTCTATCGCTTTCACACAACTACTTCTCTTCGGCCTGATATAGGCTCGCCTCGCTCGGATTTTCAATATTTATTCAGCACTCTGTGATCTTCGCTGATGCACAGGTCTTCGCGCTTGACCACAACGCTCTCTAGGTTGTCGGGGTTCCAAGGCTTTTCACTTCACGTTTGTTCTTCGGTCGGTCTTCGACTCTTGGCCGAGTCGGACTTTCCCCTGTGAATACGACTGCGGAGGACTGCCTGGATAGTGTTCTAAGGGAAGATGCTGTCGTACTCTCGGCCAAAAACTTGAGTCATCTAGTCGATCTGATTGGCGCTTTGCGCAACCTGGGTTGATCATTGTGTTCGTATTTTACCAACGAGATACTATCTTCAAGGGGATGAGTCGCTACCTAGCACATCTCAATGACGCAAACTTCGTCAAATATGTCTACCTTTTACCCTCGGCGGTCTTATGATCCAACGATCCTTCGAGTATCTTAGCGCTCTCGCGTTTGGCAGTTGAAATCAGGTAAGCACCTGTCCGTTCAGAAACGGTTTGCTCCCGTGCTGGCACGGGTCCTCGAGGTCATACGTAATCATCCGAACGTAGCCTCAGGTACTTGTCTGAGTAGGGGCCGAGTGTTCATACGCCTTGCATACTCCAGCTAGCACTCATCTGGCAGCGCTTATACTGAGTGAGGTATCTACGCCGAATTTGTATCCTCTGGCTCACGGTTGGGCGGTCTTGCAAATTCACCTTCTCGGTATCACGACAAATTAGGCTTAGACTATCCGTTTGTCCTTGAACACTTTCAGACTGCGGAACTACCGACTGATGTGGTAGCTTTCGATCATATCTGTTTGGTCTGAACCCAGCATTGTGGCAATTTATGGTCGGGCGAGTGCATCTTATTTCAACGGTTGACGAGTCTTGGAACAAGCTGTCACCTGCTCAACTGCCGTAGCAGCCGGTCAATTTCGGCGTCGAATTACGTTGTCAGGCTAACCTACGACTCTCGTTTGAGCGTTGTAATTGCCAAGCCAGTGTTTGCCTTCCGGGCTGCTCGTATGGCCTATTTCACACGTCGTGCCATACTTGGTTAACTTCTCCATAGGACATTCTACACATTTATATTATAGGAGATAAGTCGGCCAAGAACTTTGCCTGCTAGAAGCGGGCTCTATCTATAACGAGGGTGCGGATACCCTCCATTTCTTTGTCTTGTTCGGGTACGACGGTGTACTTGAACCATTACACTGAGGATATGCACTCATCTCGTCAGTAGCCTTGCTCTAGCCATGGATAGCACTGCACCAATAGAGTCTGGGCGCGTGGATGTTGCTATACTAGCTTTTTCTCCTGAGTGATACCCTGTTAAGCCTACTGGCTATTCATGACATATGAAGCACTCAGCTCATGAACTTCTCACTGCGCGCTACTTGGACTGCGCCTCAGGGAGCCAGGAGAGTCGATCTCAGCGACTGACGAGCGCTCTTTGAAGGTGGGTAAGTTCGCATCGCCTCATAGCTTATAGGCATCGGCGGAGTCGCTGAATCGCACGGTTGTGGCCATTAGCCCGGCGTAGCATAGCCGATACCAGTCTCCTCACTTCTTTGACATCACTAAGGCGGTTCGTATGGATTGGCACTTCTTTCAACCACATGAGGATGATCCGGATGGCCAACGGCCTTGGACCAACCAACTTACATCGGATAGGGATCGCACGTCTTCCATACGTTTAACTTTTATGAGTGCTACGAAATTGTGAGAGAAAACCAACTACATTTCGGAGACCTTGGTTGTTAGGCTTTTTATGGTGGACCCGTAAGCAACCTGAGCCTGTAATTACACCTCTGAATTGCCTTTATCCACCAAAGATGTTATACGCACTTATGTAAAATTCTACCATGCGATATCTCATTTGAGCCCAAATACTACCCGGAAGACCATTGGTATTCGGATACGGTAGGCATGGTCGGTAACGGATGATGTTCTAAAGTCGGCCACGTGATGACCCAAAGCTCTGGCTCGCATACAGATACTTTCTTTTCTACCCTTTATGAATTCTCCAATACTAATGTAGTGACACGGCCTCCTGAAGACCGAAAGATCTTCGAACCGAACACAAGTGTGTCGACTTACTAGGCAGCTCGGATCAAAGAGAGACGGTGGTATGTAAGCATGAGAAATCGTGGGCGAATATCTATAAAACAAAAACGACGAGCACGAAATAGCAAAGAAACCGAGGTAGAAAATAAGGATAACGGGTATATGCCGGGAAGACAAGATGAGCACAGTCGCAGACTATGCCGTATTTGAGGTAGCACACGACCAACACAGCAGGTATCACCAAGGCGTACATTACGGATAGTGGCAACTCGATAAAGCCACGCTTTGATGAAAGTCCGTGCGGTCTAACCAGACCGCTTTGACGACGCAGAGCCATTTTGGGGACCAGTTGCTGCAGAAATTCAAGGATTCAATATATTTGAGCAAGGGGTTTAATATTTACTTTTATTGAGTAGTGGACAGCCTATGTATGATGTCGCAATACCTCATGTAGTTAATCTCCGCACCGCATACAAGTTGAGTCAATGTTTCCGTGCTATAGCCAGAGCAATTTACTGAGAAGGTCTTTCATAAGATACACGCCTCTTGTAGCCAATAAGCCATGCTAGCTACCCGAGCTATTGATTCTCCCGTGGTCAGTGGTACATTAGGGGGTTTCGCGGCTGGCGAAACTGGGGCTGAAATAGTACCTCGATTGAGCCCCAACTCAAAATGAGAGTTGGCGTGCCAGTTAAGCGGCTGGAGTCAAAACCTTAACTTCGGATATCTATAGTATATGCGCACCATTTACATTAGACTCGTATAAAATGCCGTCTCATGAGCTAGAGGAATTTTTTCAGGCTCAGGTAAGGGAAGAGGAGGGTCAGAGCTGGCTCAACTAGTGACACCCAGACATGAGTTAGGGCCCAAGTTAGGTACCAATTGAGCCCTAGTTGAGCCTACCGTGGGCCTCCTTGATCTAGAATTCAGTGTGCTGGCACGATCCACGTTCAGTTGATTATTGTTGGCATGCAATCTCGTGGTGGAAAATTATTAATGAACATATTTTAACTCCTCTCATTTTTTGTCCTATGATTCCTTTACAATGTTTATGAGAGCGAACTCTGCCAGTTCCTATAGTTATAACAAAAGATCATCGTAGACGCTTGAACTCGCTGACCGGTTCAGCGACCGTCGCCAGTAGTCTGTCCACTATTTTATCATATTAGCCCCTCTCACCGAACGCACTTCTGGCTGTGTGGGCTCCCTCGCTACCAATAGTTATACAATGGATACTCGAGGGAGCCGCACTTTGTTTACTTCCCGTGAGGGCCGGATGGCCGGTAAGAGCGTCTGTGCTGTCTGGCCGGAAATGGAGAATTTGTGATACGGTAATCTGGCTCGAATGCACATCGCTTTTGAATAATTGCCAGGTCGCTAATCAAGGCTATATTCAGGGCTTTTGTCCCTAAGCTCGGGTTGGAGCCACGCCCCGCCGCATGGTGCAACTCTATGCAAGCTGAAGGGCGCCGAGCATTCAATAAATGCTAGAGACTCATGATCAATAATCGCCATTTGTTTGAGTTATACTTGGATAAATTGAGAAACCCGGCAAGCTGGTTCTAGGTTCCGTTGGTTCAATCTGAATCCCTTTGACTTTACGCCACTCTGATAGAGCAGGGAAATTGCACGTGTACTCGTTCGAGGGATCACCCTGTTACACAGACGGAGAGGGAGATACCGCCGCCGACATTGCATGATAATTCAGTTGACCGCGCCTCTCAACATAGGCTATGTACACGTTCAACGCCTCTGGTCATTCAATCCTGCGTATATAATAGCTCACTAGTTATAGCAGCCTCCAACAAATTTACTTTCATCCATCTTCCTCTGCTTATTCACGAAACCGCATAATATCTAGTTTCAGCTCCAAAGCTGATGATCGGCGATCTGATTAGATCATCATTAGCTACTAGGCTGGTAAGCCCTTCACCTTGACCTCAACCTCGACCCAACTCCAACTATCAAGTGACTCTATAAAATCAAATATGCGCTCTGTTTTGGCTTCTTTTGTCCAGTGGCTACGCTCTAATCCAGCCCACGAACGTGACTCGTTGATCGTACGAGACCTTGGCTGCTACGTATCTGTTAGTCACAGCGGAAACCCGGTCGACACAGATCAAACTTTCGAGGACCCCAAATTTCAGTGCGAGTCTAACTGCTGTGTATGCTGCATTACTCAGTATAAGCACGATAGACCATATGCGTAAGTAGTTTGTTTAAGATCGACCGGCGCTCAATTCATAGTCCGAATTGTAGCCGCGGGATTTGTACTTACTTTCCGACAGAGATATGGTATCGGATCGTTGAATCCGTAGCCAATTACCCTGCTTTTGAGTGCTTACAGGGAATCCAGCTCGTTCCTCACAAAGGGAGGATTAGCCCGCTCATCAGTCTGGCGAGCACCTCCAAATGGCTCCGCGCTATCGTTCTACAATATTGGGCTCGAGACATCCTACTCCTACTCCACGAGGATGTGTACTATCTGAAAGGCCTAGGGCTACACGCAAACGATATTGACTTGGTGCGCTGTGTAAGGTCTGTGAAGGGCACCATATTACGTAAGGAGTCGTTTATGACAACTTCCGTAGGCGCATAATATGCACGGACTCCTATCAGATCTACCGTGCACGCAACGATATTCTGGAGCCATTCAAGTTTCTGGAGGAGTTGGTGATTGATGGACATTCTGACATTAACTTCGGGAGGGTGGAGGCCGTGACAGGCGCTTGGAATCCGCCAGCTAGTGGCGAATTACTGGATGCCGGCGATGCACCACCTGAATCCGTGACTACTCGCATGTCGTACCGCAAGCTAAAGGTCAAGCTCCCCCAGACGCTGCGAAAACTGAAAGTCTATAATAGCCATGTCCCGGATATTTACTACATCCATAAAGTGGCTCGTGAATGCCCTGAGCTACGTTCACTCGCGCTCGCACGCTGCACGATTTTTACGCAGTCAGACTGCGCGTTTTGGAAGCGACTTCCCCGTAGTGAAAGTGATTCTTACTTTAGCAACGTTGGAGTTGAAGCTTATGCTGTGCGTAGTATCTGGCAAATAGCTACGAGTTTGGGCAACCAACTAATTGTGCTTGACAGGCCGCAGTGGGCAAAGAGCTTTCTAAGATCCCGAAGCTCCAAGAGGTGCAGATTGGCATATATCTTACAGACCATCGAGCGATTAATACGCATCTGGAACAACACGTCGGTCTCACGATCGCCTCCGGCACAGTCGGAGTGTGGTCCGAAACCTGCGATGAATGCGCGTTTGAGTATCAGGAAACGACAGAGTCATGCGAGCAGGCGGCTGCTGAAGTTCTAGCTCAATTTGTGCCGACGCTATCTCGGGTCTCTTGGCTGTCCTTTTTTTCGGAGGGTCGCACAGGATGGCACACATGCAACGTCAATCTCAAGCAAGTTTTGGGTATCGACGCCGCGTGAGGGCGCGAGCATGTTTGTCCTTCTCCACGCATAAAGGAATTACACCACGAATGAAGTCGGGCCTATCTGCGTGGAGTAGTGGCAAGCATGTCTCAATCATGTGGAAATGCTGAACAGAAAGAGTTACCAGGGATTGAATTCAAGTATGGTATCACGTTTTGGTGTTGTGGATCCGGCTTGCTGTACCTAACAGAAAAATTGATGAGCTAACGAATTGGTTATGTTTCTGGCACTCTTGTTTTTAGGCCATCAAGTTTTAGACGGTTAGGCGGCTGGTTTAAATGCGCGCTATCTTTTCGGGAAAGGATAACTAGTGTCCAGACCGCTAGTACATTGGTAGCTTAAAAGGGCAAAACTACTGTGCAAAAGCATTCCATGCTTCATTCAGCGCACCAAAAATGCTGTTGGCGATCATCCGCTGTTCAACGGTCGTAGAGCTAGTATTTAACTAGAAATACGGCGTAAATATACGTAAAATAAGCGAGAAGCGTTCAGCTACCTTGTCGGGGTGTACCTTTGCAATTGCTCGAACGTACTTGATCTTGACTTGATTGGGCATGACCAGCTCATGCATGCTGATATATATATATATATATATGCCTCAGCTCATGGGCAAGCGCCTTGATAATACAATAGTACGTACCCGACTTTACTCCACCCTAGCTCTGGCCAAAGAACAGTATCCAGGGATGCAATCAACGCACGAATGTTGGTCTCCTTCCCTAGTAATTCAAAAAACTACATCAGCTAGGACATGTTGAGACAAATACTCGACAAACCTCCTTTCCAAGCCATGATGCGCGCGTCTACGCTATCCTTTAGTGCATGTTTCGCTTCACCTTCAGCCTCCGCGGCGGCATTGGCGGCTTTCAATCGATGAACAGCGGAATTATCGGGGTCAGACACTACCGCCCGAGTTGGTGTAGGTCTGGATCGAGGCTTGGGCTTAACCGCAGTAGAGGAAACACTCGGTCGAGTAGTAGGTTGATTTCCACCGTCTTCCATGCGTTTACATCGACCAACGCCTTGGACACCGTCAGACGCAGTTTTGGTCCCAGCCCAAACGCTTCCAACCTTCACCAACCTCTCCCAGTCCTCGCGCGCGCGTTTCCACTTTTCCGTATTTTCGAGTACTTCAGCTCTGCGGCGTAACGCTTTCAAGAGCGCCGCGCTAAGATCCACATCAGGGATGGGCGCCTCGCGTTTCGGGTCGAAGTCGTCGCCAATCACTGTAAGCACGACAGTACAGTCCTCTATTGCACCCGAAGTATCTCCAGCCTTCGCACGAGCAGCGGCCCGGTTATTCAACAGTGGGATCCGGTTAACATGGCCTTCAGGTAGAAGCTCGATGGCGGCAGTATAGGCATCGACAGCTGCACCAAACTGTCCGAGCTTAAATGCATCGGTTCCTTTGGCGCGGTGGGCCTGTGCAGTAGCCAGAGTGCTCGCCGAAACGGGAGGGTTTGTTCGAACACGAGGGGCAGGAAGTGGCGAGACCGGCCTTCGCTCTACGGGTGAAGGCTGCAGCGAAGTAGGTGTTTGTGAGGGATTTTTTCGGCGGGATGGTGAGATGTAAGTAGTCGTATCTGAGAACAATGATGCGAGCTTGTCGGCAGGCCGTTGGGTAGCCGTTGTAGAAGAAGTTGTTTGGGATTGTTGGCGGGGAGGAGCTGATCGGTTCGGTTGCTGTGGTTGAGGGCGTGAAGGTAATACAGAGTCTTCGTCGTCCTCGTCTCTAAATCCTGTTTGGGAAGCGACTCGGTTGCCTTGGTGTTCACCAGAGGCGGGGTCGTCGTCCCGCATCCAAGCTGGCCTGCCGCCCTGACGCCCCTGTGGGGCACTGCTACCTGGGGCGGCGCGTTCCTCGTAAGCCTTCAGTGCTTTCTCCTTCCCTTCCTTCCAAAGGGCATTAGCCCGATTGAACATGCTCGCTCCAATGATGGAAGCCTGAGCCAAGAGCTGATCCGCTTTGTCTTGCATTTGGCTCGAGGGCTCCTGGTTGGCTTGTTGTAGAACGGCGCTCCGAGAGGGACCCGCCCGACGACGTCGACGGCGCTCGGCTTCCTCCTGCTCCCTGCGAACGGCAGCATCTTCTTCACGGAAACGTTCTAGATCCTCGGCACTGATATCTTCGTCGTTCGTTGCTGGCTGTGTTCCTCCGAGTAGTGATTCAAGCGCGGCTTGTACGTCCGTTCCTGTTGACGTATTTTCTAGTGCTCGCTTAGCTTGTTGAATGGAAAATCCCATTTCTACGATTTGGCCGAGGATGTGAGGGGGTGGGGATGCTGCTCGCCCTGCCGAAGTTGGCTTCGCCAGTCGCCGATCGGTCGGTGGGGGCTGAGCCTAGGAATTAACCTATATGAGCGATAATCCTCTTGGGACAACTCTTAGACGTACCGATGCACGAGATACTTCGGAAACTGGTTTACTGAGTTCGCCTAACAAGTCATCTTGATCTTCTCTATTCCCCCAATCGAAATCCCCAGGCGTCCCGCTTCGAACGGGGCTGAGCCTGGGAGATTGAGCAGATGCTTGCTGTGCAGAAAATGAGGGATCAAGCAAATCAAAAAGGTCTAGGTTGCTAGAAGTATCCCGTTGGACAGGTGAGAGGTTGGAGGCTGGCGTGGCAATTTGGGATGCTGATTGGCTAGGCCCAAGGAAACTGTCCAGGTCCCATGGGTCAATACCGGAGACAGGAGTTACTCGGCTAGCACTAGGTTGTGAGGATGGTAAAGGTGAAACCCTTGAAGGGACGAGCAGCGAGGTATTAATCCGAGCGGCCTGTGGCTGAGGGATAGGGGAAGAAACTCCCGGATAGTCGTTGATAGTACCACCCTTCGACCCGCCAGAGCTAGAAGACTCAAACTTATCCCAGAAAGCACCGTGCGCGTCGCGTTCTTTCTTTGCCTGCTCTTCCGCTTTGGCACGCTCTCGATCCGCCTGAGCCTTGCGTTCGGCAATGGTCATATTCCGTGATCGGCTGTCGTCTGATAATGAGAAGAGGTCACCAAAGGCATCCGTTGTAGTCGGGCTTGGTTTGGCCACGGCACTTGCGCTAGCTCGAGAATTCGGGCGGTAAGGTTGTCCACTAATTGGCGGAGACAAACTGCTGGTCGCAAAGTACGATGGAGTTCCCACACGTGAAGCAGGTTGCGATCCATTTGAAGCCCCATTGGTTTTGGATGCAAGAAGCTGGCTGGAGAGAGACTCTCCGGCCGCCTTTTTCGCAGTGGGTGTCGCGCTGTTCCATAAATCCGCAAAGTCCGACATTCTATCGTTGTAATATAAAGAAGTCGTTCAATGAAAGGATAGATTCACGCACATCTAAACAAAATGAAACGCTGATTGGTGAGAAAATGGAGAGTTGAATGGGTAGTATGACCACGAGTATGTAACCAAGACTATCTTCCGGAGATACTAATTCAGAGTGCCGCAAGACAATTTAACCAAATCGGCGGCCCTTTTCTTCGGGAAATTGGGCCTTTGTATCAGTGGTTAGTGAGTCGACGCGCAATCGTCTGGTTGTGTAGGAAGCCGGGTCGTAGGTGAATTGGAAAATCTGGCCCTGGGTGAATGTCACGTGCGTTACCTTGCTCAGGCAAGGTTCCACCGGCTCAAAAATGTCACTATGAGCTTTCGCCATCACGTGACTATGCACAAATAAGAGCATAGCAGTCTGGTTTTTCCTGTCTTTTTCTTTTTCTTTAGAATAGCTACGTATGAAAGAGCCTGAAGTTGTACTGTAGGAGTGAGCAAGCAGATTCTAGAATGAGAACAGCGCAAGCACTTAGAAAATTTTGAAACAAAAATAGGCCCCATACAGCATATATGGTGATCTAGCATGAAGTATCCTATGACATTACACGGGAAACTCGAACAATTTCTGGTCGCACCAAGTGAGCGTGCTCGCGTTGGGAGCTTCTAATCGCACCTCTTCCTCAACTAAATACAGATCCAGTGGATTGAACAACAATCTAGGATTGAAGTCCCGCAGGGTTCGAATGGTACTCATACCCAGACTCCTAGAAAGTGCCACAAATACTGTAAAAAATTAACGACTTTCCCATAGGCGAAATTGTGATGTCAAACACGATGGACTCAGTTATCTGTCCTTGGGACCAATAGTCCGTACAAGTGCTGACCCACTTTCAGACATGGTCAAATCCAACCCACTTGTGAACGTTTCCGCTTCTTGTAGCAGAGTCGAGAGATAAACATAAGACAAAATTGCCAGGCAAACAAAAGAGCCATGACATATGTATGAGCCAGCTTTTATAGAGAAGTTGCGAGATGTAGCAAAATGTGGGCGCATACAAGCCATGAAAGTGCACTCTCTTAGCCATCAACGAATCACCAAAGGCTCCAGTTAAACTCAATCAGAAAACGTATGTATCGCTTCTGAATTCTTAGTCCAGGTGTCAGAACTACTGTTTTCTACAGCTCTACAACTGTCCAGCCGCAGCTAGATATACCAGCCTGCACGTACTCTTCTGTAGTCAAATATAGCGTCGACTCCGTATGAAAGAAGGAACGATTAGTCACAGGAGATTAATCAGCTCAGTCCAATACACTTTAGTGACTTGGCCAGCCGCACCCGGTGCCATCCAGCGAATCTTGGTGTGTGCTCGTAAGTAGGCCAGTGGCCGTACAAAAGGTCGGCAGTCAGCGCTGGCAAGTTTATGCAAATGTCGTAATTAAAGATTCAACCTGTTGCGACAAGTCCTGGTCGGGCATTGTCGATAGCATTGCCATCGAAGTCGGCGATGAAGTGAAAGGCCCCGTCGCCGGACGACCACCTGCCGGATAGACAACCGAAACAACCTACACCAATGGCCTGATTTTCAAATTGTTAAATTCACGCAAATTTTACTTGTATACTGTATACTGAACCACTACCACTGAGCTCAGTTCCTCTGTGATGTGTCTGAATATCAGAACTTGCTCCCTTGTGTAACGTGACTCGGTCGTAAGAACCCCAATCGAGCAAGGTTGCTGTCGCCGAAGGCGACGCTCTAGAATCAGATTGTGGAAATGATTATACGTCACAACCTAGTTGTCTGTAAGGTAGGCGACATGCGGATTTGGCTATCACGTGACTGATCTCGACATCCTGGACCGGCGAGACGACCACGGGCTAGCCAAATCGCATAAAAATGAGGAAAAAGCATGCGACGTAGCTTGAGCATGCTTAAGAAGGCTTCATGTAGTGATTTTCTGAATAGACATACGGTAGACCTGTAATTCAGAACTGCTTACGGTCGGAGGCAAGCGCCACGAGCTGCTTTAGTCAGCAGCGACCGAGTATTATCCTCCAAGCAAATCACTACCTGGCTGCACAATCTCATTTTTCACAAGATTCGAATACATGAGACCTTTTCAATTCTGCATGGTTTACGTTTCCTGCTTTCTCCTCATTTTTATGCGATTTGGCTAGCCCGTGGTCGTCTCGCCGGTCCAGGATGTCGATATCAGTCACGTGATAGCCAAATCCGCATGTCGCCTACCTTAGGACCGGCATATGGGCAAAGTTTGGAACAGAATTGAGATCAAAATGTTAGCGGTTAGTCTGGCTAGGCTCGTTCGTGCAGCAACACAGGCTGGCTCTCTACGAATGCCTACTGCGACTTCCCCAGCTAACTACAAACACGAATCGTATCCCTATCATCCTGGCAAATTGCCGAGAGCCGAAGCAGAGCACGGGAGGATTGGGATATTTGCATATAAAATTCTGGCAGTAGTTAGATCCGACTAGGCTAAGATATATAGATTTGAAGCTACCCTTGGATGCTTGCGCGCATACATCCACGCATGCCCACATACTATATCGTTCGGCGACGAAAGGGATGTGTGGGGAATAAAAACGCAGAACAGATGCGTTCTGTCACATTTGCTGACTCTCATCGCATTGTTATAGCAAGGTCCGTTTCCTAAAAACCAATTAGAAGTCGCCTGATTGATTATTGTAATCTACAAGCGTAACCCGGTTTGTCGCCTGCGGTAAATTTCAACCATCCAGCGGTTACAGTTACAAACACTTTCCCTCAAAAACGAATTAACTTCATAGAAGTTGTAGAGATATTTGTTTTGTCTAATGATTCAGAGTTTCTAGCCGCATGTTGAGGTCAACATAAGCGTGAATGCATGTCCAATCTACTCATACCCATAAAATGGCCGCATATAGAACAAATATTCCGAGTGATTTATTCAAGATACCCATAACCCATGTTGCTCTCAGTATATACTGTAAGCACCATCCGCCGAGCACTGATCTAGCTGTTTGAATATCTACAACGGAACTATATCAGTGTTCAGGTCACAACCAGAAACAGGCTCATTTTCTCGCGACGATGGTCCAGAACGAGCATGCAAATTGCCAATATGCCACAATCGCGAATGTACTCAAACGGCCGTAGCTGCATGCCCATCGTGGTGGCCACCCCCGCACATTAGATGTCCACGTTTGGACTAGCCTTTGGATTATCGAGCGAGCGAAACGACTGTCCGCCAGGTTCGGAAAGCGCCAGGTGGGAAGCTATATAAGGAATCTGGGTAATTTGCTTGGTGTCACGGTCATGGGAACTCCACGAGAGGTGGTTCGGAGACCAGTACGAGATGAAGGCAGCGTTTTGAAGTGCATCATGACACTCGAACAGAGTTGATACAGCGGATTTCTCTGTCTGCGTAGTGTATTCCTTGTCAGAAACAGGCTGAGCGGATTCTTCTGACGCCTGGCTGTTTGACACGGGTAGTTGGGCTGGAACTCTCTCCGAGCTGGCGTTTCTACTAGAACCCTGGGAGGGCGGCGTTTGTGGAGTGGATTCTACTGCCTCGGAAGCGCAACCCCCTTGGAGGCATAAGTATTTTGTGTCGGTTAGGTAGACATTCACGTATATGGCCTTCAGCTTCTTCAAGCGCTGAAGTTCAGTTCCAAGCGCTTTCTGCGAACTCCAGTTTACAGACAGTTCGCTACCAGTTAAGTGAAGCACTCACTGCATATCCTTCGACCCCTTTATTAGAGAAATACGAGTCGTGATCGTCAGGGAACTTGTCCCAGAATGCACAATTGCCCAGCCGGTTGAACTTCGTGCAACGTCCGAGGCAGAGATGTTCAAGATCGGGACATTGAGTTACAGCCTGCTGTATGATTTGGAGATCTGGGCCATGTGCATTGAGTACAATGAGGGACTTTAATCCTCGTGGGAGGTGTGGCATGATCTTTTTATAAGACCATTGGCCTCCCTTTCCGTTATCGGATGAGCTACAGCCTACGTCATGATGACAATCGAGTGTCACTGTATGCACTCCTTCAAAGTGTGCCGAGTTAAGTGTTTTAATATATATCCGAGGCACAAGCGCCCCTTCCTTGAGCGTCAAAGCTCTGACTCAGGCGTCAAATGTAGGTCAACTGCACACAACGGACGTCCGAATACATACCGAACATAGGTTCGTATTTTTTTAAATACGGGATGTTCCAAATCCTGAGGGGAATGCAAGACAAGGAGATAAAACCACTCCTCGAATAGCAATTCCCGGCACCACTTAGACACGAGAGAGAAATCAGAAGGAAAAGTGTGTTTCGTTAATGGCGTCAGAGCGCTAGAATGGGCTTGGCGCTTCCAAATCGCTAGCGACAATATATTGAGTAGAATCTCCGTAGGTAGGTTGCAAGGCATTGTGAAGCTTAGGATGACGGTGGGGAGCTATCGCTCTAACCGGGCGAAGTGTCCCTAAGTTATAATAGGGGGCTCAGGCAACTAAGCGCCGCAGGATTTGATTTGCACATCCTTTTGCCAACATGAGACACCGCATGGATTGCACATGTAGGCAAGTTCAAGACGGATCCTCCGAATTCAACTATTGGGATCCAAAAGCTGGATCCTAAAGCGAGAAACGTGGGACGGACCGGTTTCCGAGTGGAATAAAAAGCCGCACGCACCGGATAGACTTTTGATAGTGCTTCATCAGCTTCTGGCTTCTGGTAAACCGGAAACGTACCTGTTTAGTTAGGGTATCCGAGTGCTCTTGCTCTTCATTCCACCTCTGATGGTCTTATTTAGTGGTATATCCACCAATTCATAGTAAGGACTCTCGTACAGGCATGTATGACGGATGGCGGAGCGCGTCTTGAATAGCATAGAGTGTTAAGGGTATGATATCGCAGCCTGGATGTGGTTCAGGTTGCTCCGGCTTTCTGGGAGGTATAACATCACCGGTGGACTAAAACCCTTATGAGTGTCTAGGTTTACTACCACCGAGTTCAAGCCCATGAAGCTGAAAGTTTGCTCAACGAACGAGGATCGTCTGCTGATAAGATTTTGAGAAGTACTGTAACTTGCTAGAAGTTTGCGGATAATATATAGATATGCTATCACTGTCCTTGTGGATATTTGAGAATGTTTGATAAAAGTGTGATATATGTGGGGTTTATAGTGGATTGAAAAAGCGCTTGCCGGGTAGGGTTTCAAGCGCGTGGGCTGGGTAATGAACACCTCCCGTAGGGATTTGTTTGAACAGGATTAATTGCGTAGGGCTGATTTGGGATAATTGGGCTGTTTGCTTTCGCACGTACCGCCCTGTAGCTTGAAATGCTTCACATAATAACAATGACTTCCGCGGCGAGTTAGAGTTCTCACCTCACCGATAATATTCAACCCCAACCTGGACCAGCTGCATCTCAAATCTCCAAGAAGCTCTCAAACACGCCTCAGCATACTGTTGATCTGTACGTCCAGCGACCACGTTTCTAGGGGGTAGGCAATCGGGCGTTGCACGAATGGGTGTATATTCAACGTGTTTGGAACCAATAGGAATAATCGGAGTGAAATGAAGAGCGTTTCTGAGTCGCTGTGCATCTGCCTGCTGTCTACATGATATTGTCCCCACCTCATTTCGTCCTGACTTTGATGGAGCATACACCTCAAGTTAGGTGCAATCCATAGAAGGGATCGGAACTAAATACGATATACCAATTTGTAGTAATCCTCTATAACATACGACGGGAAGAAAGATCCGCGTGGGAGCCACGATAACAAGAATTAGGAGACAATGTTCAAAGAGCGACAAACAGGAGTCCGAGGTGCATGCAAAACAATCCGAAAAAAACGAGTGAAGCAGACGAAGCAGGACTAGGATGATTGAGAACGAGAGTGCGTGTAATGTAGGAAACAGAGAACTAAAGTGAGATAAGAGTCTATGCGTTCTCTGTCAAAATTGTGTCGATTGATTTATTCAAGAAGTCCTTGCGGCCTGTGAGGTCGGCCTTCGGGAACCTCTGCATTACAGCCTCACGTGCGCTCCTGCGAATAGGGGGTATTTAGATTATGTCGAGTATACGGAGAAATTACTTACTTTTTAGTCACCGTAAATAGATCTTGGCTAGCTAGATAATGCCTAAGGACCGCCAATAGTTCCTCGTCGGTCGGATTCGTGCTCTGGCTAGGCCCACCTCCAAGAGGGTTGACAGTAGTCGCCATCGAGAACGTCGACATCGGCCGTCCGCCAAGTGCACCGAATTCTGCACCAAGCCCACTATTTCCGGTAGCGTGTCCATCCCCACTTCCACCAAACATGTTCAGGTTGGTCATGACGCTATTGCGCGGAACTCCGCCCATCGTGCTCGCCGCGTACGGGTTATTCACCATGCCCATCGAGCCCATCGAGCCCATCATATACGGATTCATGCCCATCATACCCATATGCATGCTCCCTCCGCCGCCGTGTCCTCCATAGTCGCTACCAGCCTGCGAACCCATAAACGGCATGCCCATGCCCATACCCATTCCGCTAAACTGAGGCATCAGGAACTGTTGCTGGAGGTTGGGCTGAGAGCCTTGCGACCGAAGACCGTGTCCGTGCATACTGCCAGCACCGGTCATGACGTTCGTGTCCCGATAGTAATCTCCACTCTGCGAGCCGGCCTGGTACGATGCGGCGGGTCCGGTCTCTGGGCCACGGCGTCGCGCGAACTCGTGAGCGGACATAGATTTAGCTGCCTGTGTAAACCCGGTGCGTTTCGACTCCTCCGATTTGTGAGATCCGGTCTCCCATGCCTCTGCTTCGTATTCTAGACAAAAGTTAGAATTTAGTATTTGGTTTCCAAATATGAAGGATCGACAGGACCGAGGCAAGGAGATCGACCGAAATAGAACACTCACCACTAAACTTCTTCAATGGGATCATGCTTTCCTCGAAATAATCGTCCTCAGCCACGACAACAACCTTTCCACCCTTGCCATCACCTTGCGTCAGACGCGTGTTACCCCAACTAAAGTCGTCCATGCACCAGAACGAGTAGATGGGCAAGAAGAAACTGTAGACCGGATAGCTATTGGATGAAAAAATTAGTATACAATCGTAAGGTGGAATCATGAGAGTACTCACGCGAGCAAGTAAATAATCATCCAGCCAATAAGCATAAACTCGCGCTTGAGTAGGAAGATGATGGCCTAAAGCGAGACGAGATTAAAGGTGACTCTCGTGTGGATTGCAAAGACTCACCTGTAGACCGTACGTGCCCGCCAACATGGCCAAGGAAATAATGGGAACCGGTCCATGACTGGTTACGGTATAAACGATCAAGTAGACGATCTAAAGGCAAGTTAGCTTAAGCACCCATGCCCAAATTAATTGACTCACATAGACGGCCGTCGCCGGAAGAATCTATAACCACAAGCACAGGATCAGCAATATAGATTTCGAGGTCCCATATTCCAACTCACAATCGTCCCAACCAAATCCAAAAACACGATAAACCTCATCGAGAAACAACAAAGACCACACAGCTCAGGAAGAACCACGAGCTCGCAGAGATTATGCACAGTCGAGTTGATCCACCGACGTCGCTGGGACAACAAAACGCTCCACCGATCAGGGGCGATTGTATGCGCGATCGCGTCTGGTGTAAACTTCATCTTGAACGTCGGGAAGTGTTTCATGATCAGCGTGGTCAAGTATCGATCTTCTCCGAGCGAGAGCAGGTTCTTTTTGTGCAGAGTGTCGACGACGCCTTCGCTATAGTCGTCGATGATACGGTTCGAGATGATGATCGGGCGGCCTTTGTCGGCGGTACGGATACGGTACATGGAGAAACATCCGGGAAGACAGGTGACTGAGCCAAAGAGCGACTCGAAAGCCTTGGCCAAGTGATGAGAGATGTAGTATTCGTAGACCTAAAATATACATTAGACCAAATAATAGTACAGCTAACAAGATACTTACCTGAATCATCGTCCACCAAGATCCCTCTTCGTTATCCAGCTTAGTCTCTCCGCAAATACCAATAATCGCCGAATCATCCGCTGCACACGCTACAAGCCGATTCAACGAGTCCGGCGTAACAGTCTACCCAGGTCGATCGCATTAGCGCCCAATCCATCCCTATCAAAATAAAATTTACACACCGTATCGGCATCCACCATGAAAATATACTCATAGAAAGCCGGGTCAATCCCAATCACGTTCCGCATCTGATGGTAAATCTCGAGCTCGAGCGGGCTCATAGGCGCATCAAAGTGAACGCGGTTCAGATAATGCAACAGCAAGATTTGCGAGTCGCGTTTCCCACGATTCCCGGGTTTGGACGTCTCGCTTGGTTTACCGGTCTTGACGACGACGATGTACCTGTTTTACAACGGTTAATTAATAGGCAATTAAAAAAGAGGCAATCAAAAATATTTAAACTCACGGCACGACGTGTCCTTCAAACTCGTACAGCCCTGAATAGACTTTTCCATAATTCAGTTGCTTGATACCTTCGCCCACGCTCTTGAACCGCAACGGCTCTGGGTCAAGCGCCGGGTCGACACCGAGAATGTCCAGAGCGATACGCGGGGTAGTCCGGTCGTTGCCAGATCCGATAATATTGCCATCGCAAATGAGGAACAAGAGTTTACGCTTGTCGTCGTACTTGAGCGCCGCGAGCGAATCGATAGTTCGGCGGAGAGACTCTTCGTCTTCGGTATACGCGGGGACTTGGCAAATGACAAACTTGTCCATCGCTTCGGGGGATCGTTTGGCCGTCAGCTGGAGCGCAGCAAGGACTAGAAAGTAAAACCAAAACATAAATAAAGTGTTTTCATTTCGGAAAGATAGAAAGACTCACACTTGGCCACGATAACAGTCGCCAAAATCGCAGCAAACACAATCAACAGAATCCCGCTAAACGTGCACTTGGGCGTATCCCTAAAGTCCGTCCGGCCGACGTAAAACACGTTCTTCATGCACTGGTAGAACTTTTGACCGTCCTCGGGGCTGACTTTGGCCAGTTCTTGTCGGATGCTGTTGCTGATATCCTGCCCGGGCTGTTGTTTGAACAAGTCCGTGACCCCCGAGTTTAAGAATACGTATTTGGCCTGGTTCGGGTTCTGGTCGATCGTGTAGAAATAGTCGCTCAGATCGTAGACGTTGTCGTCCCAGACGGCCCACATCCGTGTCCCGTCGCTCGCCGCGCTGCCCAGTCGTTTCCAGTCAAAGACGAGCGAGCCCTTGTAGTATCCGTCCATCTTGGGCAAGAACCGAGCGGTATACCAGTCTGATTGAGCAAGTTTCGAGTCCGTAACCTGTTGCGTAGCACCACTGGTATGAATCGCAGTGGGAACGTTGATGTTGCTCATGTTGGAGATACCGAGGACCATCGTTTGATCTGCGACCAAGCCGGGACATCCGAGTGTAAGCGGCACAGGGAAATAAGGCGTCAAATCCTGTCCCCAAAGCTCCTTCATCACGTCCTGCGAACTCGGCAGCGCCTTGATATCGCTATGCGGCCCTTGCCAAAAGCTAGTCAGGTCGTACACTCTACCGCGGACCGCGACCCAATAATCCTTTTCGCCCATATGCGCAGCTAGTTGATCCGTGTTCCAAGCCTTGTCGAATTCCGGACAGAGCAACTTCCCAAAGATAATAATATAAAAAATAACCCCTCCGCACGCTCCGAAAATGAGCATGCAAATCGTGACCTTTTCGCGCCAAGCTTGTTGCACGTCCGGACGCTTCATCCTCCCAACGTGGAAGAGCAAAAAATTGGGAATCCACCAGGTGCATAAAAACACAAACGCCTTCCAGACTTTGCGTACGCGAGTTTCTTCCACTTTTTGCACGATCGGTTTGGGTTTTTCGGATTTGAGGACTGGGGTGTTGTCCAAGGTTTGGGTGTTGGGTGTGCCGGGCGTGGGGAGTTGGGCGTATGACGCCTTGCGATCCCATTCGCTCGCGTGAACGTCTGCAAAGGGGCCTTCTTCGCGGAGCAACGAGTCTTCGGCACCCGCACCGTCGCCACCCATCGCACCGCTCGTGCTCCGATCGTGTTGTCTCGCATAGTCCCGCGTAGGTTGTTGTGCGTATTCGTCCTCGGATTCACCGGGCTCACCGGCCCTCACACGATCCTCGAGCGCCTTCCAAGGCTCGTACCCGAACCAGACAGAGTCTCGACCTTCCACGCCGTCACGGTCCCAAGCGCTATCGTGTCCATACCGCTCGTCTCCCTCGTGCTTCGGTATCCCGACCACAACCTCGCCAAATTTGCGCTCCACCATCTCTCGCAGACCCAACGACCGAATCTGAGCCCTCACGCGGCGTTTATCGAAACTGTTTGGCGTCTGCGAATCGTTGGGCCGGATACAGCTTACGTTCCAAAGCGTAGGCACCGCTTGATCTTGGTCCCCAGCGAGCGCTTCAGTCGCCACGTGAAGTCCATACGAGATCTGCGTCAAAACGGGATAAATCCCTTCGGGGTCGAGCTCCTCTTTATCCCCTCCAGAGCGCCTCAACCGCGTACTCGGCATCCGCAACGCGCGCGAGCCGACTTGGGCCCGAACGACCACTCCACGCTCGCGCGCGTGCATCTCGACCCGGACAGCCGGACCCGCAATAAGCTTTTCGATAAACGGCTCGTTGCTCCGTCGCAAGACGTCCAGCACACCCGGATCGAGCGTGTCCGTATCGCGCGCGACGAAATCCCGAACGTCGTACGACACCGGTCCGGCGTAGTGTGCGATTCCGAATAATGCGTGGTCGGCCGAGGCGCTGGTGGACGGAGAGGCGATGTACGATGCGTGTACGCCGAATGCGTGCGTCATGTCTTGGAGGAGATCAGAGGCCCTAGGAATTCCTGCGCCAGAGCTCCGCGCGAGCTTGTCGACGAACCCGATCACGCCTCCTGGACGCTCGATGCTGCCCGGTGCAGAGATCCCGCGGAGGAGCTCGACGCACGCCGAGTTGTCGACCATTTGGACGTCGGGGAGTGAGATCCCGTCCGAGGTCACTCGCGAGTTTAGGCCGAGCGCGTCGTCGAAAGTGTGGCTCAGGACAAACGAGTTGACGCATTCGGCCTGGAAGTTGGCGCAAAATTCGTCGAACCCGTTTTCGGCGAGCGAGGTGGCGAGGAGCGTTCCGGTTTGATTTTGACGGGCTTGGAAACCGGGTGTGTCGAGCATGGCGATGAGTCCTGCGGATTCTGGGTCGCCGTCGGCTTCGCGAGGCGCGATACGGTGATTTGCGGTTTCGACGACATAGGCGAAGAGAATGGCGTAGAGGTCCATGGTGAGTTGTTCGAGCTGCTTGGCGCAGTCTGCGGCTGTGAGGACGGACATGAAGATATCGCGTCGGACATAGTTTGTTTTGTTGGTTAGGGCAATCATGAGATCCTCCGACGAGACTCCTAACAGCATTGCTGCCTGGTCGAGGACTTCTGGGTTCGCCACATAAGCCGGGTCCGCCTTGGCCTCTTTCGTCGTTCCGCCGTGGTCCACGAATTGAATATTGCCGAGCGTAAGAATCGCAGTGAGCAACGACCAGATCGCGGAGATATGTTTCGGTTTAAACGCCAGAGTTTTGAGCGCATCACGGAGATCGAGCATCGCCAGAGCGTCATCGGAAAAAGGACCGGCAGGAAGACGATAACACCCGCTCGATGCTAGCAACGCGTAATCGGTCATATCTTGGAGCCCAAGGGTATCCCGTTCCTGCACCGTCGCACCGGCCAAAAGCTGATAGAAAACATGGTATGTGCGTTCATCGTGCGCGAGCCGGACAAGACGACGCTTGTCGAGTCCGAACGGGAGCACAGCCGCGCCGGTCAGATGAGTGCGGCCGGGCGAATCGAAATAGAGCTCGGTATAGCAGGAAAAGCGCGAGGCCGATGCGGTATGTGCGGTCTTTGCATGGCCAAATGACGTGAGCACCGTTTGCAATGCCGCCAGTTGGGCCGCAACATGGGCGGCGGGACCTGACCGAGCGGAAAGCCGGACAAGTTGTTGGGTAAAGAGCGACGCAGTGTGCGATTTTCCCGAACCCGAAATTCCTCTGCGACCAATTAGCCAAGTCTAAAAAAACAATACCGATACTCACCTGAATACGACAGATTGGGGATTCCCCGTCCACTTCATCATCGCGTAGACCCGCGCCGCAAGTTCATACACATGCGGTTGGAGATGCGGTTTTTCCGCGGCCTTGGCAAGCTTCGCATACTCGGCCGCGCTCAGATCGTTGACGCTCGCAAGCGCCTTGAGAGGGTTGACGACGACGAGTGTGGTGCCGGCGATGCGGACATATGGTTCATCGGCCCGGAAACGGGTTTGGAGGATGCCGAGGATCGTCTCTTCGTTTGGGTATATCGTCGATCCGCCCGTGCTCGACACGAGCGCCGTCAGATCGTGGGTTTCGAGTCCGCTCCGTGACCCCAT
>WSTJ01000483.1:0-24050 GCA_019623705.1 Ceratobasidium sp. 428 | reverse complement strand
ACTACTCCGATCTGGTGATTACGCCGAGCTCATTGTTTCTGCAACGCCAAATCCTCTCGACATAATATAGGAAAATGGTGTGTGGTGGCATAAGGACTATATGTACTAGGCTTGACCAGTAAACGACTACTTATAGGGTCGCGTTCGCACCAAGACCGTCAAGAGGGCTTCTCGTGTCCTCATCGAGAAATAGTACGTTAGTTTGCAAGTTACCTAGATAATTCAGGCTAAATTATCGCGTATCAGCTACCCTCGCCTTACCCTTGATTTCCACACCAACAAGCGTATCGTCGATGAGGTGGTATGTATTATAACTTATACACTAATCCAAATCATTCAACTTTTCCGTCACGATAGGCCGTTGTTCCTTCCAAACGCCTACGCAACAAAATATCCGGCTTCACTACTCACTTGATGAAGCGTATTCAGCGTGGTCCTGTACGTGGTATCTCCTTCAAGCTGCAAGAAGAGGAGCGTGAGCGCAAGGACAATTACGTCCCTGAGGTCTCGGCGCTTGATGCGAGCAACGGGATTGAGGTTGACCCAGAGACCAAGGTGCATATTTCGGCTTAGTGCAATGAGAGTTTCTAATCACTTTAATTGAATCCAGGATCTCCTTCGTTCTCTCAACTTCGACTCCATTCCTGTTACCGTTTCCGCCCCCATTACTGGATATGTCCCACCCCCGCCGCGTGGAGAGCGCCGTGGTCGTCCTGTGCCGGGCTCTGGCCGATGAGCTATGTATTTCATTCCATGTATGCTTTGCCTATCAATTACTGCATGTATAACATCGGGTATATCAAGGCGAGATGTACCCCTACTGTGCAATACGGTCGCGCACGTACGACCCTCATAAGCTAAAATGCCAACGATATATGCCCTCGACTACATTTCAACTGCCATTGCAACATTTGCAGCTTTGTTAAAATTCAGCCAGGAAATCCGAGGCTGCGCTCCACATCGTTCTCAGCTTGGCCCTCATATCCTTGTAGTCACTTCATATCCTTGCCTAGGATTACCAGTTTTAAGCCGTCATCTTCTCGGTTTCTACATGACAGTAAAGCTCGGTTATTTTTGGTTCGCTTTAACGAAGTGTATGCGCGTTTTCCCTAGCTCAATCTCTGGGGAGCCTTGGCCAGTATCACTAGCGGCCTAGTAGTTGTTACAAAAAATAGTATTTAGTTAAGCCTGGATGAAGGCTAACCTGCACGGTTTGGCTGGGTCTTCGTTTAGCGTCTTGAAATATATTTGAATTTACGAAAAAGGGGACCGTCACGTGCCAGGGGGCAAGCGCTGGACAGGCTCTAAAGTTAAACGTTGTGCCTGCCCTCGATATCTTCAACGGGACTAAAAGGTAAAAGCTCCCATGCCTGTCAGAAACCTCGGGGCACGTGCAAGGAATACCCTCAACCTCAACCTATCCTAGTCTCCGTATTGACCAACCTTGTATCCATTGCTGCAGGCTCTAATCGCTAGTTGAGTGCCTAGTATTCGTTTACCCAAACCAACTTATGCTGTTACAGTTTATCTCTGAGGGTGGGCTGTTTCCAGAGAGCTACTGATGGTAGTTGGGGCTCACAATGATAGGAAGCGAGGCGGAAACAGTTCGGATGGTGCTCTGAAGGAATTTAAGGACTCGAAAGCCATTTAACTCCTCCTGCCGTAGTAGAAGTTGAGCAGACGCTAGTCAATAGGCCTCGGATTCAGTCTCCAGGTATGGTCTTCTCTTACAATCGTGTAAATTATTTTAAAAAAAGGACGAAGCGATAGTTGCAAGTATTCAGAGTGGTACTACCGAAACTACTCTGTGCTGGCCTCGCATCCCGCGATAGAGCCCCGCGCGCTCGCATATGGACTCGTGCAAGGCTAGCTCAAAGGTACGATCAGCAGTGGTTGCGGATGGCTCTTGAGAGCTTAATAGCAGCGCCAGCGAGTTTAGCGCCGGTTCTTGTTTTCTCGCCCTTCCGCCCTTCCGCCCTTCCGCAACTGTCTCTCGACGACGCAGTGGGAGCATACCCAAAATTGCCCACGACTTGTAGTCCCAACTTCCGTTTCAATGGTACCTTGTAGGTACTGGTCAACAACTGGGACACGAGTTATATGAGTTGTAGCCCCGCTGTGTTCTCGTCTGGTAGCTCTCACACTACTCTCGTTTCTCGGGAGAGCAGTGTACCCGGCTGCGGGACTCCTTGTTATACTTTCTGTGGCTGACTCACTGGATAGTACGCTAGTCGACTAGGAGTTTTGGATTCCTCGAGTTTCGCTGGCTGCCGGCAGCTGCATCTGACCTTGCTCTAGTGGTAGCGTTCAACTTCCGTACTTGGAATCTGTGTCCCTTGCTTAGTACGATAACCGTTAGATTGTTCCGGTAGGATCCCTATTAAAATATGTTTGTAGCTCTGGATTTCCCTGAACTACGCCATCATGAGTGTTCTGAATACGGGGGCGGACGGCTAAGCATTTATTGTCCATCGGACTTACACGGCGTAACCGGGCCCCACAAAGCTATACTCCTATGTTTTGTTGCTCTATCAGCAATCTAGGAGTCCTTATAATAATAAGTTGTCCATTTGTCTCCGCGATAGTATACTAATAGTATGTGATTGCTCAGTTTTGTTTCATAGTACCCATATTGTTTTCTGCTTTGCGCAAATATGTTATTCAAGCCTCAGTTCGAGGGACGTAAAACACCAGTAGGCGGGTTCCGTACACAGCCTTTTGCCTAACCACTCTCGTACCGCATTCAGTGCTCAAAACTCAAGTAACATCGTGGGTGTTCCTTTTTGGACATGGATTTCCAGTAAAATAGGCCTCGTTTTGGCCAGCTGGTGGTTCTGTCGCATCTGATTCTTTTGATTATGCCGTACGTATTTGGAACGTCCTTACGGGAACTCTGGCCGCTAGCCCACTTCGGACGCACAATGGGGACTATAAGCTGCGAAATGCGCTTGCCAGAAGGCATTTACGTCGCATCTGGTTCTGGAAGCGGTATTAAAGCAATGATGTGCCTATTCGAACAGCAACTCGCTGCAAGTGCAGATGTCAGACTTATTTAGCTTGACGGAGCTTGTGTTATATCTGGAGATCGTTATCGTACTACTACCACTTGAAATGAATTCGCTTGGATGATTATAGCTAACATGCCCCCCAGAACATGGGAACATTCACTCGGAGCTTCTTTACTTCCTGGCGGTGCTCCAGCGGTTTGCGACGAATTTGATCAAGGGGCTTTTGGCTACTAGGAGGTCTGGATACGAGTTAGAGACGCCGAACTATTTGCAGACAATGCTTCAGCCGGTGGCGTAGGCATAGTTTCTCGTATGGTTGAGGAAATTATCACTCTGTGTTAAGAGCTTATGAAATGAAGCTAGAACTGTCTCATTCGGGAAGCACGCCAGCTCTACATACGGCCAGCATCATCCTCTCCAGACATCACCTACATTGTCTCTAGCTCTAGTAACCGGTAGCATGTCCACATACCACGCTGCATCAAACCCAACCGATCGATGCTAACGGCTCGATCTATGTAACAAAGCTTAGACGTTTCCTGACCAAAGCGGTGATCTGCTGTTGTGGGTCCAACCTGAGTTCTTCAACGCGCTTGGAAAGCCACATACATAACTCGGCTGTTATACGCGGGAAGGCACCCTTATTGCTAGTTTCGAGGTAAGGCCTTGCATTTGGACCACGCTGGTATGAGTACACCATAGCCTTGTAACGCTTATACATTACTTTTGGCTTATGCTGATCGCAGCCAAGGTTCAAATCATCTAGCTTCTCCGTTCTTACCAACCTTGTTAACTTCGTGCCGAAGACTTCTTGCACAGGTCTCTGCTCGTCTTTTCGGTTAAGCAGCTGCCTCGATAGCCTTTCAACGTCGAGTCATTTGTCGTTTTTAGCGTAACGCATTGGCCGAGCAACTGAAACATGTGGTTCGTCGTGCAGCTTAGCGCCCAGAAAGCCTTGGTAGCACTTGACAGGTGAGTCAAAATCACTGTTTTGTTTGCCGAGTAACCACAATCAGTAATGCGAGTCGCGTAAATAGAGTCTAGCTTTGTGATGGTTGCCATAAATGAGGAGGTTGCTTATTAGTAGGCACAGGGCCGCATTAGGTTGAAGAGTTGTTCCCAAGAAACACATACAGCCCAATCTTTTTGATACCCCTCATCGTTCATCGACTATAGCCGGCGCAGTGATACGCGTGCCTTGCGTTTATTCGCACGTATGATCTTCATATTTAAACTCTTCAAAATCGGCATTTTCACGGACCGCCGAGTCCAACGGCGGAGCAAACACTTCACCATGTTCGGAAAATTGACCCGCTTCAAAGCCGCGCAGTGCATGATATCAGAGTCGAGTTTGATCGTACCCTTTTGAGTGATCTCCCATATGGTCTGCGTGCACAGCATTGACGCTGCTACGCAGGTTGAGCGGATCAGGTGTTTGATAGCAATCAGTGGCTGCGCATGTATTTGGTGCGAATCCCGTATGTGGAGGCCTCGGGATCGAGAGATCAATAATATCTTGGGTGGAGGCAATTGATTCGCTGCGATCAAGGAGGTATATCGTTGTTGGAGAGCGTAGACTGCAGGCTGGGCTGTGCTCGGATCACACGGCGAGTAAAGAGATAGGAGAGCTCAGAATTGGGGGTGAGGGCAATATGCGAAGTTTGGCTCGTCTCTCTTGCTGTATGGCTTGGCATTGGTGCTGGACAAGTTGCACGGTTGTCAGACCTCATTGAAGCATGAAATTTTCAGTGAATTGTGTCAAAATACTAAGATATCGAGGAATAAAGGGTCACCCTCCAGCCCTTCTGATTCGATTCAAACAAGAACGTGTAAAAGAATACATGAGAGGAGTCGTGTAGTCTCATTTCAGCTTCAAGTCATACATTTCTGACATCACATACTAAATTTGAGCAGCAAACGGTGGGAATGCTTTTCCGGTGTTGTTTGAGAGAGAGAAGGGGCCGAGGGAAGCTGGAGGTTATGCTGTGGGACCTCGGTTTTGTATAACCTTGCATAGCATACGCACTCGTTTCATAAAGATGCTCGGGGGGAATAGATAGCCAAGGTTAGTTCGGAGTTGTGCTCTCATGTAAGAAGAGGCATAGAGGGAGGTTAAGGGGAGGTTGGAAGGAGATTGGAGGGGTGTTGGAAAAAGGTCACACTAGGGACCTAAGTCTGCATCGTCCCACATGCACCGAGGGGGTTAGCATAATGAATCATCCTCGTAAAACACAGACCGAAGTACTCAATGAAAGGAATGACAACGTGCGGTTGAAAACAGCAAAATCACGTCGATGGCCACATGTCATACTCAAACACAAGATCATACCTCTCCGCATTCCTTCCTTCGTACATCACTAGGACCACTCCCGTTCGTCCAGGTCAACAAGCTCTTTACGAAAAATAGTCGACTCGCCTCAGCTATGTCTGAACGCTCATTACCGGCCCGGCCCGGTATTTTATTGCTCCTCTTGATGTATCCTTACTGAATCACAGGCTATATGCAAACAGAACAGGGACGAGCGACGAGATGTATCAGGACTGGGACATAAGCGGATTCGAGGCACAGAGAGTCCAAGGGAAGTGGTCGCACGAGAAGGTGGCGGATGAGCAGGGATGGTTCTGCTTTGCTGAACTAGCAAGAAGCTGGAGCTTGAAGTTGACGTGGTCGCTCAAAGATGGCGACACGTCGCGAGTTTCGTAAACTCAGCCCCTGTGGAGAATGTGCTGCGTGCTTACTGCGAGATAGGGCAAAAGGATCACAACTAGACAAGGAGCCGAGAGCCACCGAGTAGAAACTATAGTGTACCAAACCAAGACAAACTGCACCATGCCAAGACGGTAATTGTGAGAAGAGCCGCGTCAGTCCTTCCTGAATCCCACAGCCGACCACGCGTCTTCTCCGTGCCTTGTCGAGTCAGTTGCTCGAGCTCCAAGTTGCTCCAAGTGCGAGCTAGATCGTTTAGTCAGACCGGGATAGTATTATTAGTCAGATAGTGGTGTGATATTTCAGCATCGTGTTTCAGACCGCGATAAGAAGAAAAACTAAGTTCAAGGCGAGTCAGTTTACTTTCAGTATGGACCAAGGGGCCGTAGTTGAGATTGAGAGCCACAAGTTCTTTTCTTGACGGTCTTCCTTCTCTGATGCACTGCAATGCACGCTGGAGAGCTATTCTAGATCCATTCATAAAAAATCTGTGGGTGGATGAGGATCTTCAAAACAAATAGCGTTAGACTCACAGTAGCCGAAAATAATAGACGTATAGGAAGCACATGTATCCTGACAGGAGCGACCACGCCTCGTCCGTTGCCGTTGCCGTATATTGGTATTGCATTACTTCGTGATTAGATTTTGGGGCAGGTGTGTTGTATATGGGCGCCTCAGTTCGGCGAAAAGTTGGCTTGAGAGCGGTGCTGGGATGAGTCGCCGCTGGGTGAGACGATCCACGAGTGCGATATGTGTCTGTTCAGGCAAGCCCGGTCCTCAGAAACACCTGCTGAGCTCGTATGCGTCGTCGAACGTCCGATTCAAGCCGTAAGAGTATAGTACCGCCTCATACGTTTGTGTTGAACAGAGGGGCTACGGCGCAGTATAGGGTGGCGAAAAAGTCCCGATCTAGGCGCGCAGACAAGCCGTAGCAAGGATCGGGCTTGATGGCCATGTCCGTTGTCGACGTACGCAGTAGAGTTTGTCTCGGCTTACGGCCGAATGGCTTGCGGACGCAGTAGCGGGCCGTACCGGGTGGCGCATATCAGCAGGTGTATGCGTCATGAAAATGCCGAAACCTAGGTTGACCATACCATAGATAGTAAGTAGCGCGCGCATGCAGAGCAGCGTGAAACCCGAACACATACAAAGTCGGCATCCATTTGGGCGTGACGGAGTCAGCGAAAAGCGTGATGGCGACAGGCACTCGATGTTGGGCCCTTGGGGTGGCACTGCCACTGCGGATCAGAAGTGCCGGTTTACGTCACGACGGGGTTTTGAGTGTTATAAGGCCAGCCCGAGGCGGCCGTCGTGGCTCGAGGCAAGGCACTCAGACGCCCCCGAGCGATTCTATCAGCTTGTTCGAACTTGTTCGAAATGCCCAAGGTTACTTCCGCAGGTTCAAGTTCGGATGCTCCCCCATCGGCGCCTCAGCGCCAGCATACAAAACCGGTCAACACGCTCAAGCGCAACCAGGTAAGCCTCCTCATCTATGATCTAATCTTGGTCTTATCGGTAAATAGGCTTGTAGACAGTGTCGCAAACGGAAGATGGTAAGATTGTATTCCTTATTTATTCGGGAGCTCTAACTTACACCTAGATTGCTTTTTCAGAAATGGTAGGCTCCCCCGGTCGAGATATGCGATGTTTTCTGACCTATTCTCAGCGACGCGGGTCGCCCGTGCAAAGCGTGTTTGCGAACCCACGCTGCTGCGGTTGGGAACCTAGTGAAACAGGGTCTCCCCCTCGATTCCATTCAACCCGACTGCGTCTACGACGGCGATGAAGACGACTCTCCCACCAATCAACCTGTCGCTGGTCAGAGCCAACTTCCTCCTGGAGCCCAGCCGTATACCTCCGCCAGTCGTGGGATGTTTTCTCCAACAGCCACCCAACACGTTCCGCTTTTCACTCCCCCTCCCCAACTCGGCATCCCGGAACACCCACCCTCGCAACTACCTTCACTCTTCGAATCTGCTGGTATTGGACTAGATGAGACCGTAGCTGCACTCCTGGTCGGCGACAACACCGCCATCCTCCAACAAAACAACATCACGATGGCCAGCATGATGAGCATGCCCCACATCGACCCATATGTACCTGGGCTCGACCCGACATATAGGGTCGGAGACATCGGTCCCATACCCGAAATCAGCGCCATGCTGCCATACAGCTGGCCAGAAGAGCTCCCTGAACCATACACCATGACTCACCTGTAAGCTACTATGCATTTTCCTCTCTTGGGCCATCACTGATGCGGACACGAGCCCAGCGTTCGAACGTTCTTCGCCTCACACGCCTTGGCACCCCACCTCCTCCATCGCCCATCCTTTCTCACCCGGCTCACCTTTCCCCCAACACACGCCGCATTTCCCTCACCCGCGCTACTCCATGCCATCGCCGCCGTGGGATCTCTATACGCACCCCAACCCGGGGCCCCGCTCGACTTCGACTCGGGTCCGATCGTCGGGAGCGTATTCCGACCCCGCGAAGAAATCGAGAAGCTCAAACGGCTGAGGGCCAGGCTTTCTGCCGCCGGAGGCTCTGGCACGTATGCTGGGCCATCTGGCCGAGGGAGGGGGCGTGGTGGAGGACCACCCGGAGGAGGTGGGTTGGGGAATTTGAGCGGAGCTGGGACGGCGCTGGATGATATGCCGTTTGGCGAGAGGCATGCGGCGTTGTGTTTTGCCAAGGTCTTGGATGATGCGAGGACTGGGCGTCGATTGTTGGAGGGAGTGCAGGGGTTAATTATTCTGACGTGGTGGATGTCGGCGAATGCGAGGTGGAGTGAGGCATGGTCTGTTACTGGGATGATCATGCGTGAGTCTCTGTTTGCTGCCCTGGTGTATGTAGATTGTGTTAATTTATTTTGTTGTGAAGGTTATTGCATTCCTATTGGCCTAACTGCTTGTGCTTCCTTCGACGATCATATTACTGGCGGACCGGGCGCACCTGGAATGGCAGGCATGGACTCTCCCAGCATCTCTGAAGTCTCTCCTCATCTGAGCTCGCCTGGAGTTGGGTCGCCTGGAGGAAGCCTGAATGCTTCGCTTGCGCAAGAAAGGACCAAGTCTGCTACTGGGAACACAAGCGAGTCGACTCCGAGCCACACAGAGAATACACCTGGAGAGTTCAATTTCGATGACCTGAGGTTCAACGCCGACGGGAGCCTCAGCTTTGAAGCGCCTATGAGCACCTATAACGCAGATGTCGGTGCCGGACTTGGGCCCGGCGAGACTCCGAACACTGGTATTGATGCCACTGCCACACCCGAATGGATGAAGGACCCCGACGCGAGTATGCGCGCCTTTTCTCATACGGATATGAACCCGAGTGCTGGCAAGTCTCCTTCGATACCTTCAATATACACCCCCGGGCCAGTTCCATACAGCCCAGAAGATAAGCCAAAGCCGCAACCACCACGACGAGGGCGTGGACGAGCAGGAAACTGGAAGAGCGAGACGATTTTGCGGCCGACGAGGGATGTAGTCGAGGCCGAGGTGCGGAGGAGAACTTTTTGGCACGCTTACTGTAAGTGTGGGAGTTCTTGTACCCGGTGCTGCGGTGGAACGGCCGAGGTGGAGGTGGCGCAGACTTCTCGGCCATCCTTGCTGACCGATATGCTTTCTTCCCATAGTGCTTGATCGGCAACAAGGGTCTGGGACCGCATGGCCTATGGCAATTGACGACTTAGATGTAGGCCAAGATTTCCCTATGACTTTGGCCTTTTTCGAGAACGGGGTAGGTATATGTAGGTTTGGTATTGTTCGGATGGATGCTGATTCGTGTGGCTGGGCGTAGGAGGAACCAAATGGGTATAAGCGGCAGAAGTTGATGACGCCGGATTTGTTAACTCACCATGACCTCCCGCTTACGGACTCTTTTGTGTTGCTCGTCAAATCTAACGCTCTGTATGCTGTCTGTTTCTAGGTAACTATATGCGCGCTTACCTGCCCTTTTTTGTAGTCTTTCTCGGATCACCAACTTCAACATCCGCCTACGGACACGTATTGGCGATGCCGTCACCTCGCTTGACTTACGCAACGTACCCGCCTTCAAGACGCTCGACTCGCAAATTGCCGCATTTCGACTGAGCATACCCCGAGCTTTCCGAGATGCGTTTGATGCACCGCCTCCTGGGACGGTGTTTGATTCACAGGGACGAGTGTTGAGGTGGGGTGGTTTGCCGGGAACGGGTACAGTCGGTGGTACTGGGGCCGGAGCGGGGGGTGTAGGATCTGGAGCAGGTGTGTTCGACGGGATTTTGTTGGCTGCGTTGTTGGTCCCGCATGTGTGAGTATTTTGTTATCTTTCCTTTGTCTTGAGGTAGGCACTGATATCTAGATTGATGATAGCGCGACCATCCTCCTTCATGACCCACACTGCGACCCTGATTCGCGCAATGACGGGTCTGTGCTCAAGTGCACAAACTCGGCACGCGCGATCTTGGATGGCCTGTATCGGCTTATGAGTACGACGTACGATTTTTCGCATTTGCCACACATTATGATAGTGAGTGTTGAGGTTTGGTTGTAAGTAGATGCATAGTCTAACGGTGGCTGTAGAGTTATTGGACGACGGCGTCGAGGTGGATGATTCGGTTATATGGCTCGGCGCTATTCATGGGTGATTTTGATCAAGCAGTAAGTGTCCTGCCACATCGAGTAGATCCAATGTTTAACCTTATCTTGCGTAGACTATTATCCGCGGTGAGATCGAGACTTTCCGACACGGCATGGCCCGGATGGGTGAACGACTCCCTCACGGCGCACGCTACTCTCGTGTTATTCCAGAACTGTGCAGAGAGGTAGAAGAGCAAGCGATGGAGGATATACAAGAGCGGCACTCCAAGCTCAATCGTGCGAGGAAACAAGCGCCTCCACCAACTGGATCGCACCAACCTCCACCTCCTCCACCTCCCCCAACTACAGTTCCTTCTCAGGCTACTCCCAACCTCTCGGAAAATGTTACACAGCGCGGCGATTGGATGTATGCGGCTGGTGGACCTGATGTTTCGTCGGGGACCTTTGGGAGGCCGTCTGGGAGTGGCCCGGCAGGATGGAGCGGATAGTAGGTAGGAGAGGATTTGAGGGCGCAATTTTAAAATCAAGATTTTGTACTATCTTCTATGTCTTTTCGCTGCTGTTATTTTTCGGGCCACGTTTGAGTCTTGGTACCACTCGCTACTCAGTTATACTTTTTATGTTTTTTGATTATGTATAGCGTCTATACGGCGCATAATTCGGTGCGCTGTTGTATGTCCTATGTTCTATCAGAATTATATATGTTCTATATCTACCTAATATAATCCGAAGAGCTACCTGCAGTACTAGGCTCAAGTATCTACTAGCACCTCAGCTAAGCAAGTTTAGATTCCATATCGGGAATATGATTAGCGCCGGCGGATCTGAGATCATAGTGATTTGTAATCGGAGCATCGCCAAGTGGATGTGCCCTCAAAGCCGGCCACCATGTCCTCGGAATCTTCTAATGCACCCAAGGTTCTTCGTAAATACTCTTTCAAAGGGCTGAGTCAACGTGCTAGAAACGCCTTTAAACCCCCATCTTCTCAAGCTTGGAATCAACCAAACCCAAATGAAGGATCCCTAACTGCGCCAACAAGTGTTGGCCACAAACCACCTTTAGGCACTGTGACCAGTAGGGGTGATGCGATTTGGGTATCCCTCGGGGTAGCTCTACGCGGTTTGAAGGGCTGCTCAAAACAATGCCCGCCGCATAACTGCGTTAGTTGGTAGTGTCGAACTCGTCTCCGTAAGTCACGGTTAAATATAAGTTAGAAATACTCATCTCGAGTATTCTTGAATGTGCAGGGCGCGGATAAACTTCGCCAGGACTACATCGCGCTCGCCTTGGACCTCACTGTTACAGTTGAATCTCTCCAACGGCATTTGGACAACTCACATTCCACCGAGGTATCAAAATGTGTTCATAACACATTGAAGTGAGTTGAGTGCTATTTAAATACCACTCAGCTAATTACTGAGGTATATACCAGCGTTATCCGGAATCAAATCGATTGTATCAACATAAGGCAACAGCGACGTATACTTGGTCGATACACAAGAGCTGGCCAAGATGAAGATGATATAATCGAATGCTATCGTCGCGTCGAATCAAAATTACGTCGACTACAGGTGAGCTGAGACGGCTATGATATACGATGCATATTGAAAAAAATTAGACGGACACTACCTTGAGCATGTTAAGGAACATGAACGAGCAAACAGCGGTGAGCGTAGTATAAACCGTACTAATGATTGTACCTTATACCTTAACCTCAGAGGGTATATCTCGACCGTCTATCTCCATCGATGTATGCGAGGTATAACTCCTCCGCATCCTCAGTCGTCCGCCGTCGTAGGTGCACTCCGAATACCCGCGCCGCTATTCGTGAGGGAATACATGACTGGGCAAATACGGCTGGTGGCCCAAAAATCTACTGGCTCAACGGCATGGCTGGCACAGGAAAGTCCACGATCATTTACAGTATCTGTGAAGAGCTTGATACAAGATGCCAGCTCGGCGCTAGCTTCTTTTGCTCACGCCTATTGCCGGAATGTCGCGACGTAACGAAGCTAATGCCAACCGTTGCGTACCAGCTAGCCCGGTTCTCAAAACCATTCCGGGCTGCCTTATGCGATACACTAGCTGAAGACCAAGACGCAGACACATATAACGTGGCAACTCAGTTCGAAAAACTGGTCAAAGAGCCTCTGCTTGAAGTTATGGAGACCCTGCCCGACAACATTGTAATTGTAATTGATGCTTTGGACGAACTTTCTATGGATGGTGATGCACGGACAATTCTTGATGTATTGCTTTCTTGCGCTGTCGATCTGCCTGTCCGTTTCCTCGTGAGTTGCCGCCCTGAACCTGGAGTATACGACTATATACTTGCTCAGGACGAGCTGTCACGGACTATGCTTCATTTACATGACATTGAGCGCTCGCTTGTTCAGGCAGACATAGAGACATACTTGACAGACGAGTTACAGCCAATCAGGCCATCTGCGGACCAAATACGACAATTGGCTGAGCAAGCCGGCAACTTATTTATCTACGCTGCCACCGCCCTTCGTTATATTTTGCCCGATCGTCCCTTGGTTGAACCTCAGGAGCGACTCAAAACCATGCTAAGCTCAGTGTCCAACTCATCTAGCAAGCGACATAGAGACATAGATGCTCTCTATACCACTGTACTCTCCTCGGCGTTCGAACACCCCGACCTGGAGGCTGAAGAAGTGGACAATATTCGGTTAGGACTCTACACAGTTATCTGCGCCAAGGAACCGATGGACACCAAAACACTATCTATGCTGCTTGCGATGAGTAATGAGAGTAAGGTGCAATCTGCGTTACGGCCGCTTTGGTCCGTTTTACATATATCAGGGAGCACGGGAGTGGTTTCGGCTCTTCATACGTCGTTCTCCGATTATTTGCTGAGCCAGGAGCGATCTGGTCCATATTGGTGCGACGAAGCCAAGCAGAGCGAGCGGTTCGTACAGTGCTGCTTTAAGGTCATGGAGAAGGAGCTACGGTACAATATATGCGGACTCGAATCGTCTTATTTGCCTGACAGCCACGTGCTATATCTAGTGGACCGAGCGAACCAGGCCATCTCTGCTCAGTTATTCTACGCGTGTAAATACTGGGGTGCTCATTTGGAGATTAGTCGTAACTCGCATACGCTCCATAAATTGCTCCATAAGTTCCTGGCGTGCCACTTATTATTTTGGATGGAGGTGATGAACTTGAAAAAGTGCATCGGCACTAGCCACGCGATGTTGAACTACTCCTCCGAATGGTTAGCGGTGAGTACAACAGTGGTAGATACACGAGGGGCACATGCTAAACTGGGTTTTATAGAGACAAAAAGGCGCTTCGGATACCCACGAATTATCTAAAGACGCGCAACTCTTTGTCGCCTACTTCTCTACCAATGCGGTTGGTCGCAGCACACCCCACATCTATGTGTCTATGCTACCATTTTGGCCAAAGTCAAGACCAATATCGAGGTATTACGGCAAAAAAATCGGGATGGTTGTAGATGTGGATGAGACAAGGATCAAGGAGCGAAGCCTGACACTTAGATCAACGTGGAATAATCACGCTATCGCATACTCAATCGCTGTATCGCCCGATGGTACCTGCATTGCATCTGGTTCTGGAGATAGCACAGTCAGTATCTGGGACATTCGCACTGGCGTCGTAGTGGTTGGACCTTGTGAAGGCCATAGCAGTGTAGTATGGTCGGTTGCGTTTTCACCTGATGGCAGGCGTGTTGCATCTGGTTCTGGCGATTTTACCGTCCGTATCTGGGACACTTGCACAGGCACGATGGCTGCCGGTCCGTTTGAAGGACATGATCACGTCGTGTGTTCCGTAGCTTTCTCGTACGACGGAGCTCGCGTTATCTCTGGCTCTCGCGATGGTACTATATGCATCTGGGATTCGTGGACCGGTACCCTCCTTGGTGGGCCACTTGGGGCGCATGCTAGCCGGATAGCTTTTGCAAATTTCTCGCCAGATGATTCTCGCGTTATTTCCGGCACCCTTGATCGTATAGTTTACATCTGGGATATTGGTAGCTGGTCTGCTGTATCTCACTCAACTCAAGATATCGCTAGCCGTGTGACGTCTATCGTGCTCTCGCCAGACTGTACTCGTATCGCTTTGGCGCCTATTGAAAACTTTGATATTCACATTCGAGATCTTACAGACGCTTCTGAAACATTTACGAGCCTAAAAGGACACACTAGATGCGTCGATTGCATAGCGTTTTCTCAGGATGGCACCCGTCTTGTGTCTGGCTCCGAAGACAAGACGGTCCGCGTCTGGGACGCTCATACAGGCGCGCTACTGGTTGGTCCATTTGAAGGGCATATAAGCAGTGTGTGTTCAGTTGCATTTTTGCCAAGAAGTGACTTTGTTGTTTCCGCGTCACACGATCGCACTATCCGGATATGGGATACTCAAGCTTCACACGTGGTAACCGGGCAGTTTGAGGGGCATACGGCGCCTGTGCGTTCGGTAGCCTTCTCGCCAGATGGCTCTCGCGTTGTGTCTGGCTCTGATGACCGATCTGTTCGTGTTTGGGATGCACAAACTGGTGCCGCTATTGCAAGCTCTCTCACAGCACACAATGGTGCGGTGAGATCCGTTACCTTTTCGCCAAACGGTGCTCATATCGCGTCTGGATCTGCTGATTCTACCATCTGCATTTGGGATGCTCGGACGGGGGAGCTGCTGATCGGCCCGCTCATAAAACACAGCGCACCCGTAAATTGCCTGGCGTACTCACCAGACGGAATCTATGTCATCTCTGGCTCCCAGGATTGTAATATTTATGTCTGGAATGCGGTGACAGGGGATCTACTTCCTGGTCCAATTGAGCCGCAAGTCACCGCGGTGTGTACAATATCCTTCTCGCCCGACGGTACCAAGGCTGTATCCGGGCATCTTGTTGGTCATATCTATGTCTGGGATGTATTGACCTGGACCATTATGACTCGTTTATTACAGTACCGAACGTCTGCACACTGCCTAACTGTATTTTCAGCCGACGGTACCCAAATTATCTCTGGCTCATTGGCTCAAGGAGTCCGCGTCTGGGATGTTGATACAGGGGCAGTAGTCGCCCACGTGCTTAAGGAAACTTCAAGCCTGGACGCACCAGTTACACTTTCCTCAGATACGAAGTGTTTAGTCTCCAGCCTAAGGCATCACGTAATTCGCACCTGGGACCTATGGAAGGGGTGTGAGATACATGGCTCATTCGAAGGGCACACCGATTTGGTGCAGGCCGTGGCGCTTTCGCCGGACAACGCTCGGATTGTCTCTGGCTCTGATGATTGTACCATCCGTATTTGGAACGCACAGAAGGAGTCTCTGCCTGCATCGAGTCTGGGCTGGCGTCTAAACACTAGGGGCTGGGTCATAACTAGTAAAAGCGAGGACTTACTACTGTGGATTCCGCCCGAGCACCGTCGAGCGATTAGCGGGCCGCGCAATATCGCGGTTCTCTGCGCCGAGGGCTCGCTCGTGCTCAAGATTGATCAATTTGCGCACGGAAAAGATTGGCAGAAAGCTTATGTGGACTCGTAGCGATTGGTGTCAAGTGATATTATGCTTTGGATACAGTCGAACCGTGAGCTGTTGCACCAGCGTCACTAGAAGCCTCTTCCTACAATAGTAGTGTCTGCATCCTTAAATAACACACCTTCTCTACTGGCACCCAAATTTGTTTTCTTCGTAGCTATCCGGTCACGTTTAATCGCTCATTCATAAACATGACCTGGATATATGCGCTGTGTCATAGAACCAAAATGAGTAAGTTATATGCGCAATCAGTCTGGACGCTGCCTGAGTTCCATTCCTTCCCAATTGTTGGTTGCTAAATGGCTTAGCCCCCAGTCAGTGTCTAGGTTCGTTGAATTGAATACTCTCGCATTTAAGAGGCATACGTTTTTTTTTTGCTGAAAATAGGTACACGAGTTTCTATATTGTACTGTCTCGCGTACTCAATTTGTCAAAGCAATTTGGCTTGATATACAAAAGTTTCGGATCACTTGTGTAGTCTAAACCATCTTTCCAATTTTGCCAATCCGCGCGCCCGAGTTGTAATTTTCAACAAACCATTTAACAGTCTCGTCTAAAGCTGTATGTATACGTGTGAGTGTCTGGAAATGAACCGATTTCAGAGAACTCAACTAACCCAACTCAAACGGTGTAAATTGGAATCCGCCAGTAAGCTCGAGTAACTTCTTGTTTGATGCTGGTTTACGGTATTGGCCGTCTGCGCGCGAGGTATCGAACTAGTTCATGATGAGTTAGCGTTCCGATTAATTTATGTTTAACCAGGCTAACCTTATACTCGCCCTCAAATCCAACAGCCTTGACGATTGCATCAGCGACAAACTTGATGCTCACTTCCTCATCTTCTCCAACTACATGCACATTACAGGTGAGTCTAACGATTAAGCATCGGACAGCGTTGTCAATTACGCACCGCTGAGAATCAAGGGCTCAACACTCTCGTAGTCCCTAAGCATCCAGATGAAGAGCTTGGCCAAGTCGCGAGAATAGATAAATTGACGAAGTGGTTTGCCTGTACCAGAGACGACAAACGGAGTGCCATTCTCTGGAGAATCCGTTGTAAGCACTCCATGAGAGGGTTTGATATTCTAATGCGGTACGTACTCTTGGCAAGATAACATTTGTGAATCAGCCCAGGAATGACGTGCGAGTCCTCCAAATCACTATAGAACTTTTAGGAGCGCTATATTATCTGATAAAATACGCACATACAAGTTATCGTAAGGGCCGAAAACGTTGGTCGGGATAGCCGAGGTGAAATTATCCCCAAATTCCTCGTTGTACGCGCTTATTAATACGATAAGTGAAGGTAAACGCATAGAAAAATGATCAAACTCACTGGTTCTGTACGTCAACCATGCGCTTTGCGTGCGCGTATCCGAAATTGCTTTCGTGGGGTGGACCTAGGTGGATTTTATTCTCATCGAGTGGGTACTCCACTTTATCAGGGAATACGCATGTCGACAGGCACGAGATGAGTTTCTTTACATGCGTCTGGTGAGATGTCTCGAGCACGTTATCGTTGATTCGAACGTTGTCGCGCAAGAATGTAAGCTTGTATTTCATATTCTTGAAGAGACCGCCAACGAGCGCAGCAAGATGGATGACTTGTGTAGGTTTGTATTTCGCGAAGAGTGCTTCAGTCGCTGCAGGATCCCTAGTGACGCGTTGATATAAGCCCCATTAATCACCCAAATGACCAAACGTACCTCAAGTCACCCTCGGATGAGCTTGCAAATATCCATTTTTCGCCAGGCCGCTTTCCAAATCGGCTGCCTTCAGGTTCGTTTTCGATAATATACTTAATTGCTGCGCCAACAAGGCCAGTACCTCCTGTGACCAAGATAACGTCGGACATGATGTGGTTCGTGAAGTGGGAGATGAGGGTTAGTAATGAAAGTAGTGATTCCTAATCGGGAGCTGGTTAGGGTATCTAGTCACGTGCCACCACGGCCACGTGACAAGCGCGTCACTCCCGATCCTCGCGAGCCACCAGCTTCTACTCACTATGTCGGACACAGCGGGGTACGTGAGTCTTATTTGTAAAGCTAACTTTCTAGTCCAATGAACACTGTTATGTAGAAATGAACGCGCAAACCTTCCTCCTATCAGTGATGAATGTGAGCCGCCACCTAGCCAGTATAAATTCATTTTCTGACAGGCCTGCAGTACCAGAGGATACTATAAAAATCATGCTAGCCACTGATAATCACATTGGGTATAACGAACGAGATCCCATCCGCGGACAGGACGCAATTAACACCTTCAAGGAGATCCTAGAGCTGGCAAGGAAACACGATGTGAGCCTATTTCTCTTGCGGCTTCATTTGACGGTCATTATCATTATCCCAAAGGTGGATTTTATCCTACTAGCCGGAGACTTGTTTCATGAAAATCGTCCTTCGCGCGACTGTCTCTACCGCACGATAGCACTTCTACGGGAGTACACGCTTGGAGACAAACCTATTCAGATTGAACTACTGAGTGACCCGGATGATGGAAAGGCGGACGGGTGCACGTGAGTTTATCATTGGCTATCCGTCGCCAACAGTTTGAACGAATCATTCCTCGCAAGTTTCCCAGCTATCAACTACGAAGATTCCAATTTCAACGTTGGCATCCCCGTATTTTCTATCCACGGGAACCATGATGACCCACAAGGTGCCGGTCCTGAAGGTGCCCTCTGCGCCCTCGATGTGCTCTCTGTGGCCGGGGTGATCAATTACATTGGAAAATCGGACCTCTCTGCCTCAGATGACCCAAATGCGGGGATTCAAATCAAGCCCGTTCTGCTGAGGAAGGGAGCGACACAACTTGCGTTATACGGAGTCGGAAATATCAAAGATCAGAGGATGCATTTCGAGCTCCGCAGCAATCGTGTTAAGATGTTTATGCCCAAGGACAAGGATAATTGGTTCAACATTCTACTTGTCCATCAAAACCGGTGTGTTCGCAGTATTCTCCATTCTGAGCTCAGAAATGTTCAAGACCTTTGATTTAGGGTCAAACGAGGACCCTTGGAGGCTGTGCCCGAGGGTATGTTTGACGATAGCATCAACCTGGTGGTTTGGGGGCACGAGCACGACTGTAGGATCGAACCTGAGCCTGTGGCTGGCAAAGACTATTTTATTACCCAGCCAGGCTCTTCCGTCGCAACCTCACTTGCGGATGGCGAATCTATACCCAAGTCAGTGCTTCCATCGACCTTCTACTAGATTATGACTAACCCGCCCCTGCATAGACATGTTGCGCTACTCGAGATTCAGCATAACACTTTTCAAATGACGCCAATCCTACTGCGTACAGTTCGACCGTTTGTAATCGACGAGGTTAACCTTAGCGAAGCGGCCGAGACGGAGGGGCTCGATACCTCTAATCAAATCGAGGTTATGAAGTTCCTTCGGGGGCGGGTGAGTGCTATTCGCACTAGCCGAGTTTAATCTAACAAGAATATTTTGTTTCTCTTAGGTCAATGCTCTAATTGACCAGGCTCGAGAAGAATGGGAACAGCGAAACGAAGACGCTGGGATCAGTGCAGAAGAAGCTGGCCAAATGATGCTACCACTAATTCGGTTGAAGGTAACGTTGTTTGTCGCACCTGGGTGGTTCCAAATTAATGTGTTCATTAGGTTGAAACTACGGGCGTCTCAGTGATGTCCAACCCAGTTCGATTTAGCCAGGAATTTATTGGACGAGTGGCCAATCCGCGCGATGTCCTAGTATTCCACCGAGCCAAGTCGATGGCCTCTCGAGGTAAGCTATCCTTCGCTCAACAAGATCTGAAAACAGCCATAACAACTTTCGAATTTTATCTATTTCAGCAAACAAAGTAGTAGCAGACGAACCAGAGCTGTCAATTGACGACCCAAACATCTCCGTCGCGGAAAAGCTTCAAAAGGTCCGTGTGCAAAACCTAGTTCGGGAGTACTTGGCCGCCCAAGAACTTCAGCTATTGGGCGAGCTCGGCATGTCGGACGCGATACAAACATTTGTTGAAAAGGACGAAAATAGGAGTATATCCGAGTACGTTCTGCGAGCGGCGAGCCAAGTTCGTTTCACTGAATGGGTTTTACTTCGGGGCAGGTTTGTTGCTAGTTCCTTGAAAGCCTACGAAAAGAAGTTGAACAGCCGCGGCGAAGTGCACGAGGCTGACTTAGATGACGCGGTGTGTTCATATATTGACATATATTGTAGCTAACTGACGTATTGTTCATAGCTCTACCAAATCAAGGAAGAGCACGCAAAAGAATACGAGGAGACGCAACTAGGTCGTGTAAGTTCGTTTACTCCGAGTACAGAACCTGGGCTCAAACAACCACTTCAGGCTGTCCGACCTAAAGGAAAAGGAAAAGGCCGCGCCGAAGAGGAAGAGGAAGATGCTCGCTCCGCTGATTCCATGGAGATGGATGATGACGATATGGATGCCGTGGGCGGTGGCGGTGGTGGTAAGGATGATGATGATGAGATGTCAGACGAGGTTGCACCGGCTCCCAAGAAGGCAACCACATCTCGAGCTAAAAAGGCTCCAGCCGCAAAACCTGCAGCCAAAGCCAAAGCTGCCGCGAAACCCGCCGCAAAAAGTAAAGCGAAGGCACCGGCAAAGGGAAAAGCAAAGGCATTGGTATGTTCTGGATAATTATTGCACCACGAATGTGCTTGATGAACCGTGGCGTAGTTTATACCGGGGAGCGACAACGATGACGCTGAGGTAATCGACCTACCGTCCGAGGAAGAGGAGGAGGAAGAGCCGGCGCCACCTCCAAAACCGAAAGGACGAGCGGGGGTTTTGAGGTATGTGACCATTGAACCAACTCGTCACTGGGATACAAATATTCAAATAACACATTTATTTTCAGTCAAGCGACTAAGGGGGCTACGAAAAGCACAACAAAAACTCGGCAAACTAAACTCACTGCTGGAACCTCCAAAGCAACAACAACACGAGCGCCAAGAGCGGCTGCGAAGAGCGCAAGAAGCAAAGTTCAAGCAGCGGTAAGTTTCAGACGATTAATAGAAAGCTGAGCTGATGGGTGTGTCTAGATTGAGCTAAGTGATTAAGTGCTCGGTGGGAGACGTTGTTGGTTGACAACGTTGGATAAATGGTCGCTACTTAGCATTGATTATGCCGATCACTCTGGTCATCGTGTGCCAGTTTAAGGGCTCGTAACTTCGGTTGTGTTGGTCATTTACGGTAAATGTACGCATATATCTTTGTTTCTTTTCAACTACAGTTTCAAAACAGTATAACTCTCTTGGACTGGATTACTAAATGATCGTCAGACGATTGACCCACTAAGTGCTCAAGTTACGGCTTCGCCACCATAACAACACTCACTCCTTCCACCTCCCAACTATACTTTCTCATTTATTTCGACTATTTCTGGCTTAAAATATATTTGTAATTCTGCTCCCTTTCGCCGCTCACATTGGTGATACCTTTCATAAAGAGATTTATTCCAATGTGATGCTACCAGCCCTCCCCCCGGTCCCCCTAGCACGCGCCGCCCTAAAAGAATCCGAAAATTTTTCAAAAAAACCCACGATACTTAAAATATTTCTCCTTCTGAGAACATAACATTCGCGTATAGCGAAGTACAAGCACTCGCTCTTGAGCAGCTTAATAGCTCCCGTTTGCCGGTGACAGATGTCGATAGATCACGTGCTGAAATTCTACCGCCTTCGATCCTGATTCAGCTTGCTCCCGATGCCTCCAAGCTCCCCCAGGCGACTGAAGACGACTGCACACCAAAGAACTGGCGCTCAGCGCATAGGGTCAATCGAACCGCATAGGCTGTGTCGTATGCCACTCCGACCCCACCATCGAACTCCGGACAAGCCCAACCGGTCCTAAACTTCACACAGCCCTTCTCGCCTCAGGCACATTATATATTTGCACTCCTCCTCGAGACCACCTCCCAATACCACCTCTTGATACCATCCTTCGGTACGCCTACCCGCTATGTTTTCTGTCAGAGTGGTAGTATCAGGGCTTAATCGGACTCCAAACGGAAGCTTGGGAGCGACCCCATGCCTCTCCAAGTATGAACTAGCTCGATAACCTACTGGGCGGGTTGAAGCCACTTACTGGGTGCTCTTGCATCGTGCGACTGTGAGATGGTACACTCGGCGAGAGTTTTTCTAGTGACACAAGCGTTGTGTCTCCCTCTGAGATTGATACTGTGGGTCTATGACAAAGGTGACACAGCGGTTACTAGTGGCTCGAAGAGCGGGCTAACTAGATAAACTCTACGAGATTCTCGCTAGATAGTAACCTATCGTCCATGAGTTCTATGCGGTATCTTTTGGGTCAACTAGTGTGCTTATTCGCTGAGCTCAGTTCACTTACGGTCTATCACATCTTGGCTACCTCAGAGCACGGGCTCTACTGGGCGACCTTACAGGATTTGAACTCCTAGCGGAACATTCTCTTTCAGAATGTTTGGGCAGGTGATTATGGAGGGTACTATACGCTTGCGTCATCTCTAACTCTCACAGTAAAATGGCTTGCATCTGGGGTGTTTGTATTGGCGCTCTGGTAGCTAACTTGTTCCAAGTAACATCACCCAGCATATGTAATGGCCCTGGGAAGAGTGCTTATATCGCTCCTAAGTTAACAGGTAGCACTATCGTATCTAGGGCGCCGCATTTACTAGAACTTCCCGACCTTCTTACCCGGCTCTGAGCTTACTGCTATGTAAGCAAGCGCCAGCGGGTTGTCTAGATCGGGCATTCGGGGTGACAAACTGACAGGCCGGGGCGCCCGGAACAAAGGGATGTCTTGGTCAAGTTTATAAGCTCGACCAAAGGACCGCCACTTGTAGCGGTAGCCATTTTGGCACGACGGATTTAAGATGTTCTTTTTTGCATCCAGAAAATATGCCCGTTAACAAAGCCTCCGTAGCAAAGAGTTGTGTTGCGTGGCAAGTGGGTGACTCACATCTTTACTAATGCTAACAGATATGATTATATGAGGGATGACTTGTCTAGGTGAATCACTCGCAGGGCTGATTCAGGACACAACTTAGGGAATTAAAAGCATACAATTGTGATATCAACAACGAACCAAGCAAAGGTATTAGAACGAGATGTCTACATCCATCTTTGGGACGATAAGAAGAAGAAGGGTTTTAGTCCTCGTCAGAGTCCTCATGGGAGTGTTGGTTGAACAGATTCATGATGTCATCGAGACGCAAGCGGTTGTTGCTAATCTTGTCTCCACTCAACGCGGCTTTGGCTAAATCTCGTTTAGTATCTTGAAGCTGGACGAGGGCATTAGCGACTACCGACTTAAGATATTCGTATAGCGTAGCTTACCTTGAGAATTCTATCTTCAACTGTATCCTTGATCGTAAGCTTGTAGATGTTCACGTCCTTTGTCTGGCCAAGACTAGTCCAAGACATAACTCAGGACTGTCGAAACGCCGCGAGACGGAACCAACTCACCGATGGGCACGGTCAAATGCTTGGTCCTCCAGTGCCGGGTTCCACCACAGATCCAACAAAATGACGTTGTTGCACGCTGTCAGGTTCAGACCTGGAGTACGCGGCGAGGTAAGTGATTTAAGTCAATGAATGGGTGGATATATGCGTACCCGTGCTACCGGCCTTGAACGATATTAAGATTGTCTTGGTTGTAGAGGAGTTTCGAATCTTGTCAAGAGCAACCTCCCGCTCTTTTGGAATCATAGAACCGTCCACTGGGTTATCGTTAGCCGTATGGCTAGCTGGGGCGATTTGATGGCTTACATCGTGTATACTTGATTCTAGCATCACCCAGGAACGGTTCAAGCAAATCGAGCATGCTAGTGAACTATACACGCATACTTGGGTCAATCGTATGAAATTGGGGAACTAGACCGACTCACTTGAGAAAAAACAATTGTTTTATCCTCCCCGTCAGACTTCTTGTCGATATCTTTCAAGATCTCAATCATCTTCCGAATCTTGGCACTCGATGGCGGTAAACCAGACTTGGTGGCTAGGGACTTACGCCTCGCTTGCGCAGCGAGGTTCTTCGTACAGTCTTTGCAGTGCTTTTCGTCTTCAGGTGCGTCGGGTGCCAGGCTATGGTAAAATGATTGATTAAATAGATGCCACAAATCATCCAGGAGGACATACTCGGATTGACAAATGGCACAGGCAGCGATCTTCTTGTCAACGCCCATCTTCTTGAACAAATCGGCAAGGTCATCGTTTTCTTCGCTGTCATCGTCTTTCTT
>WSTJ01000482.1:0-24098 GCA_019623705.1 Ceratobasidium sp. 428 | reverse complement strand
TGCTTTGTTTGGAGGTACTAAATTTAAGGAATGCAACCGGTGAAGGAATCAACATGCTATATGAGTTGCACCAATGGCTGCAGGTACGTCCCGTACAAGCCCAGGCGAGGAGTTGACTGACTTGTTCCCAGTCGGTAGAGTGTGAGGCTGCTACTCGGGATCTCGCACACGACGCTTGGCAGTTTGTGCAGCAATTCTCAGACAGTCCCGCTTCTGATAGTACCCCTCACATTTATGTATCGATGCTTGCATTCTGGCCAAAGGATAGACCTGTATCGCAACATTATCTGTCGAGGATGACAGGTTTGGCGCAGGTAGGAAGGGATGAAGCGAAACTAGCCTACTCTCTTGAGGATGAAAGTCTCGTCACTAGCACGGAAGGTTATTCCCAGCCAGGTCATTCGGATGGGGTCTGGTGTGTCACGTACTCACCAGATGGCGCATACATCGCTTCCGGCTCTCACAATCACACTATTCAAATCTGGGATGCTTGTAATGGACAGCCCGTTGACCAACCGCTCAAGGGCCACGAAGGCTCAGTCAGCTCAGTCGCCTACTCGCCTGACGGCTCCCATATTGCTTCTGGATCATATGATAACACTATCCGCATCTGGGACGCAAGAACTGGGCGAGCTATTGAGCAGCCACTCGTGGGTCACACCGGCCCGATTCAATCAGTTGCATACTCCCCTGATGGCGCGTATATTGCCTCTGGATCTGATGACAATACGATTCGTATCTGGGACGCACACAGCATTCAGCCCATTGGCCAGCCATTTGAAGGGCATACACATACAGTCTGGTCAGTCGCCTACTCGCTGGATGGCGCTCACATTGTCTCTGGCTCTCTGGACGGGGCCGTTTGTGTCTGGGATGCAAAAACTGGGCAAGTTGTAGGTCGGCCACTAGAGGGTCATATCAGCGGGGTCTACTCCGTCGCATACTCGCCTGATGGTGCATATATCGTGTCTGGGTCTTCTGATAGGACAATACGCATCTGGGATACAAAAACTGGGGGGGCTGTAGGCCAGCCTCTTACGGGTCATACGGATGTAGTTTCGGCAGTGAAACACTCTCCAGACGGCAGGTATATTGCGTCTGGCTCTTTTGACGGCACCATACTCATCTGGGATGCAAGCACTGGGCAACCTATGGGTCGGCCACTCAGAGGTCATGCTCATTGGATCAACTCAGTATCATTCTCACCCGACGGTAAACGACTTGCATCTTGCTCTGTTGGCCGTGCCATCCGTGTCTGGGATCTTTCTAGCATACCTCCAAAGGGGCTGCGAGCCGATGAGGAGTTGGCGGTAACTCAATCAATTTATGGACCTCTGGAGAGCGGGTCGGGCAACACTCAAGGTATATGACCTGGAATCTGTGAGGTTATCAGCCAGTTGACGATTTGTTTCTAAACCTTTGGTTATATTTTTGCTCTCAGGCTCCACAGTTTCACTAGTTCCGGATGATTGTGAATTGGACAAGCACGGGTGGCTAATTGACCCAAAGAGAAAGCGAATGGTATGGCTTCCCGACCACATGCGAAACCTCGTGTTGGACCCAAGAAATCTATTCGTAATCTCCTCAAGTGAGCAACCCAAGCTTGACTTGCGTGGTATTAAGCTTGGAGAGAACTGGCATCAATGTTTCGATCCGAAAGAGCAAGACGGAAACGTTGAGACGTAGCGCTTATCTCATCTTTTCATGTTTAGCTAAATGCTGCTTTGTGTTTATATGTTTTAAATCCAATTTATTGTCAATGCAACCCGCCAGTGGGGGATATATGACATTTACACTGCGCGCATGAAAAGAGGATGGCTAGGCGCAGCCATTCCGCCTTACTCTCAACCCCTCCGCCGCTCAACCACCGCACTCCGAGCAATGCCTTCATTGACGATCCTACGTCACGGTCCCCCCAGGGTCTGGCCGCTCCCGACAGTTTCAGAGTTCCGAGGCGTCCTTCAAGCACAACTGCATCGCCCAACTTCCCTTGTATCAGTCTAGTGCCAGCGTCTCGTAGACGGTACTCTGTGAGTTACTGCCGTGCATTACCGTGTTGTCCATCACGTTAAAAAAGTGCGTTCACGTTAACGAAACTTTTCACCCCGATATCACGCTCTCAGCATTCCAACGCTCCTCGCGTAGCTCATCAGGAATGCTGTAATCGGGTCTGGGGTGAGGGGAGCACTGTATGACCGCGATAGCGGTCCCAAGTCCTTGTCCCGCTCGGCCCTTTGTTTCGCGTGCGCCGTGTAGCCTATAGGAGGTGAAAACTGACTCCGACCTGGAGTTGCAGTGGGGGCAGGCCGCCGAATCCGCCCTGTGGAAACTATGCAGATACGTGGCCACCGAGGAGTTTTTGAGTCGCATCTGAACGAGTGCGGAAGTGACACCGCAGGAGTTTACAGCTCTGTGTGCTTGTATCGCATCCAATAGTATATAAATAGTTCTCGCTCTACGTCTGATATACTCACATATAATAGGTGCAACAGCGAACTATCTCGATGTATGCGTGATGTAGTTCCGTTCAGTGATACAACGTTGCGGTCGGCATCAGATCGAACCGTAACATGTTCGCTATGTATATTCGGTCGATCATTTCGCTTCGCTGGGGAATAGAATAGTGAGAATGAATACGCCATTAAAGTATGGGTCCGAGGTCAGGTGTGCGATCAGCTGGCTGCAGATGTATTCATAGACAGATGATCGAAGTGACCGACTACATTATGCAGAACGTTCTGACCTACACGCATATACGAGCTATGCTTCCTGGCGCTACAAGTCGCGGCCTCAGAGCAATACATTGAGCGCCTGCCAAGCTCCAATCATCGGGATGTCCAGCCCCGCGTAGACATATATCAAAACAAAAACCACTCCCCAGCGTTTTGTAGCCATTGGAACCGTGGTTTGAGGGATCCCCCCATAATACTTCAAGCTTGCACTTGAATGCATACATCCTTCATGAGCAGCGACCTGATAAGAATAAATCAAAGTAAGTTTAGAAAACCCCGCGAAATAGGCGACTGTGTCAGTCGTAGATCTCTCCTCTAGTAAACGGACACGCTGAAGTTGAAGGTGGTGTTCCGTCCGTAGAATTAGATCTTTTACAAAAATAGCTCATAAATACATGCAATGCTTTATGCCCACAGATCCCTAATCGTTTGGATTTCAACGAGTTATTTCTCAAGTAAACTCAGCCGGCTCGATGATAAACTGCCCACATCCCTCGTCTTCCATGAAATTCCACCCCGTTACACGATCAAGCTCGTCGAGATTTTGAGACCAAACAGGCTCTGGCCGGACTCGTTCGGCCATACGTAAGAACTCATTTGCTTCAGGAACAGGACCTCAGTCGGTAAACATGTCAACAAGTAAAGTGCTCACGATCTTGCTCCCGAACTGCGTAGGCAAGCAGGGTGGGTGTGAACTGAACGCCGACGTTCGTTCCACGCCTATAAGTAACGTTATGATTGAATAAGGCTACTACGAAGCAAAATCTGTAAAATCGAACGGTAACTCACATAACCGATGTCCACAAAAAGATTGGCTCGAATCGTGTGTTTATACCGGTGTTTTTGACCAGGCCTAATGACAATAGTATTAGAGTAGCTCAGGCCGACTGACTAATCATGACATCACCCAAGGTCAAATCTGTAGGACTATCAGAACTATTTGTGCAAGTCACACTTTTGGTGTTTTCGCGGTGCGAGACGTGGGTGAAATGCTTTTCGTCATCGTCGCCGACAATGCTTGTATGATCTCCACTCTAGTACAGTCAGCATATACGCACTTTTGAATCTGATATGCCAACCGACCTTCACCTCCATCCATATTGATGGCGCAACAAGACCATCGTCCTCCTAAAACCTGGTTAGATCAAGTTAAAACAAAATATAGGCGGCCTACACTTTGACCGTGACCGAAGGCGAGGCGAGGGATATAGTGTACTGTAGCCCTTGAATGCACTCCAACGCGGGGGATAAGCTTAATGATCTCTGAAACCAACAAGACATAAGTTCAATACGTGCAGATTGTCACTGGCTGAAACATACTCCATGCAATAGAAACTCGGTTCGGGTCAGGCTCGGGTGTATCGGGTGGCTTGAATGCCAAAATAAGAGTAGTTTCTCTGGATTGAACAGCATTTTGTCATGTTAAAGGCGAAACATTGGCCAAACCGAGTACTCACTTCTCGAGGCCGTACGAATAGAAATGCAGTTTCTTGCCAAGCATTGGGTCAAACTAATATCGCTCCGGGAGACTTGAGGAGCTCGTCGGCTCGAGAGACGAACTGCGCGCGCTTTTAAAGGGGGCATCATCGCGACGCTCAAGGATATTATGATACGGAGGTCACGTACCCGGACCGGCAAGCGAGACTAAACTGCAAATCAAGGGATTTCAGGAACAAGCGCTCCAGTCCAACCCGGTTCTCATTTCCAATTTGATGCGATGTGCATTCACCAAGAATGTGAGCACGTTGACATGAGAGAATAGTAGAGATGTTAATCGTGCGCATATAGGACCTTGGCTTAACACATGTATTTGAAGTTCAGTTTAATTTGCCCGCCTTGGCAGTGTCTGAAACCTTGGCAGCTCAATTGCTATGTCTTGAACTGGTAAATCAATGGGAGTATTCAAGCACTATTCCATTCGGTTTTCAAAATCACCCAACGACAGTGTCTAGTTCGAGACGATACCCTCCCGTCTCCGAGTCTTCGACGAGTGTCCAGCTTGTCACGTCGTCTAGTTCATTTAGGTCCTGTGTCAAGATGGGGTCAAGTTCCAATTTTTCACGAAGGACTTGATAATCTTTGTGATGTTGGCGATGAGTGCATGGGTCAATAATCAATATGAGAACACTGCTACCTTTGTTGTCCTTGTCAACATAGACTTGAAGAATGGGTTTGAACTCGGCTATAGCGGATGTACCGCGCCTAAGGTGACAATATATATGTATGGCTATTGGGACTTGGCTAGCAACGCAGTCACTTACTGCAAATATTTCCACAGGAGAGTCGGTTCGAAGCGTTCGTCCACACCTTTCCCCCTGACCAAACCTAAATTGTCTGTCAGAATGGGTTGAGGGACACCGCTGTTGAAGCGCTTACCCAGATTCAAATCTACCAGGGTGTCGCTTTTGTTCTCACATGCTACCGCATTAGTATCGGGATTGTGAGTAATAGGACCAAATTTTTTCTCGTCCTCTGAGCCAGTAATACTGGTTGCATCGCCTCTCTATTCTCGTTGAATTAGTATGGGCCAAGGACTGTCGTGGATCGTTGATATACCTTGATGTCAACCCACTCCGAAGATGCAACGCGATTGTCCTCTTCCTAAACTTTCGGTCAACAGAGAGGTAAACAACCAATGAAGAATCTCTTACGGTCTGTTCATATCCAAAGGCTAGTCGCTGAAAGTATCTTACTCTATGCTTGATTATACGATCCTCAGCCGGGAAGTTCAGACGTTCTAAGAGGGTGAAATAGAATCAGCACCAATCGCAATAATATGAGACAGACTGGGATAACCCACTCCAGACGACCGGAAACAAGTCGCGATAGAGTGTCAACGATTCGGGTGGTTGGAACACCAACAACAAAGTCACTTCCCTGATTCAAGCGTTCCACTAAGTTTGACTTGCAGTCATGTATGAGCGGTTATATCTACCTTTGGAAGTTGTATGCATGGAAGGCTAGGTCCTTGTACTGCATTGGGTCTAACTTAGTAGTAGAACGAGATATGAGGATTGGTACGAGTGGATAAATCTGATAGCGAAGCTGAGCTTTATATCGTGGTGATGATATGAGACGGCATCATTTGGACCCAAGAATAGCGCCCAAAGCCGGTAATGAATCTATCGGGGCGAAGATGCCGACTCGGGAGCATGTCCGCTTTCGGGAGTCAGAAAAGCCGGAGTCGGAGTTTGTTGATCCGCGATTAAGCGCCCGGACTATGCCGGGCCTGTTGTCCAATCATTAGAGCCCGGAGCCGAGCATCTCAATTTTACGCTAGCTTTGTTCTTGCACTACCGTACGCAAAAAGAGAGCAGAACTTAGAAATATATAGAAGAGAGGCTATAAAAACGCTACCTAGAGTTATCAGCCCAAATTTAATGGCTCTAGCGAACATATCTCGAATCTCATGGAAACACCGGGTTGATGTTTCGCGGAAACTGGTACTGGAGATGTGCTGGATAGCACAGATTTCTGGCGTATCTTGAAATGATAGAACCCCCACAGGACTTGAGAAAGAACGAGTGGTCGGCTTTCCGATACTGGCCGGCTTCAGGCCAGTGGTAGTGCTCTTATATAATCAGACTCAGGGTCCTCCACAAGCGCCGACGACACGTCCCTCATCCCGACCAATATGGCGTCAACGATTGCAGAACAGACATGCTACACTGTTGTACGCGAAGACACAAGTGAAGGTCCGACAAGCCAAGATCTCCGCAACTCACTTCAAAAGGGAACAGATGAGGCCAAGCTCGAAACACTAAGGACAATTATTGTCTCGACACTGAATGGGAATCCGCACGTGAGTCTGATTGTAAGAAATGGAGTGTAGTGACTGAAGATTTGTGGTTGTAGCCGACACTGTTGATGCCAATTATTCAATATGTACTTCCGTCGAAGAGTAAAGCGTTAAAGAAGATGCTGCATTTTTACTGGGAGATATGCCCCAAGCATGATGAGAACGGGAAACTCAAGCAAGAGATGATTCTAGTATGCAATGCTATCCGTAATGACCTTGTTAGTCTTGTCTACTTTCTATTGTTCTCTATCTCACGCGTTCTGTCGAGTAGCAACATCCTAATGAATACATCCGCGGCGCAACCCTCCGGTCGCTCCAAAAACTCACCGACGCAGAGCTTCTTGAACCCCTCATCCCGACCCTTCGATCATGTCTCGACCACCGCCACTCTTATGTCCGAAAGAACGCGGTATTCGCCGTCTATACTACTTATCGCCAACATGAGCACCTTATCCCCGACGCGCCAGAATTGATCGAGACGTTTTTGGCGGCCGAAAGCGATGCGACGTGCAAGAGGAACGCGTTCGTATTCCTGAGTCAGTGTGCGACGGAGCGGGCTGTTGAATGGTTGGGACGACACGCGGATGGGGTTGAGGGGATGGACGAGCTATTGCAGATGGCGGCGATTGAGTTGATAAGGAAGGACTGTGCGCGGCCGGGGGCGGATGCTTCTATGCGTGTAAGTATTTCTTTCTTACCCTCCTTCGCTGTACTCAACCACGATTTTGTATTTGACAGCCCAAATACATTCGCATCATCTTCTCCCTCCTCACCTCCCCCTCTCACAGCGTCAAATATGACGCAGCAACGACGCTTACGTCCCTCACCCAAAACCCCGCTGCGATTAAAGCCTCGGCCCAAACATACATCGACCTCGTCGCACGCGAATCAGACAATAATGTCAAGCTGATCGTCCTGGACCGACTCGAACTACTTCACAAGAAACATGGTCATGTACTGGATCCGTTGGTGATGGACTTGTTGAGAGGGTTGCAGAGTAGCGATATCGATGTTCGCCGAAAATGCTTGAGCGTTGCGCTTGGGATGGTCGGGAGTCGGAATGTGGAGGAGGTCGTGGGTCTTTTGAAAAAAGCGTTGGCGAGGACTGTCGAAGCCGAAGCCGAGAAGGTACGTTTGTTTTTAGCTATTCCTCTCTGGATTGAATTTTGAATTTCGCCCTAGGCCCCTGGGACGACCGAATACCGCCAACTTCTCATTCAATCCATCCATGTCTGCGCAATTCGGTTCTCCGAAGTTGCTGCAAGCGTCGTTCAGGCGCTTATGGAGTTCTTGGGAGATACAAATAACCCGGCGGCGGTGGATGTGATTGCATTTGTTCGGTACGCTCCTTATCTCTCTTCTTTTGGCTCATTTTTACTGCAACCACGTTTCTTATTATAGAGAAGTTGTTGAAAAGTTCCCCAACCTCCGAGGCACAATCGCCTCTCGATTGCTGCAAACGTTCTCCGAGATCAAGTCTGGAAAGGTCTTCCGCGGGGCGTTGTGGATTGTGGGAGAGTATGTTTCTGAATCCTCGGGTACGTTATACATATATAGTCATCCCTAGAGTGTACTAATAATGCGGTGAGTAGAAGTTGAGGCGGTGTTCGAAGAGGTTCGGAGGGTAATTGGAGAGATTCCAATCTTAGCGGCTGAGCAAGTTCGTTTCCCCTCCCTCTCCTGTCTGTCGATTTCTAAAACTAATTGTCGCTTTGCAGCGCCTCCTCGACGCGGCGAACGCCTCGGCTCCAGAGGACGAGAAAGAAAAAGAAAAGAAGGAACCGGCTGCCAAACCCAAGATCCTGGCGGACGGGACGTACGCGACCGAGACTGCATACTCTGCCGCTGGTCAGGCGAGGTTGGAGGCCGTTAGAGGGGCAACCAAGCCACCCTTGAGGGGTACGTGTTAAGCTTGTATTTGAGTATGATGATGCTGATGATAGTTTGGGTGAATAGCGTTAATTCTGGGTGGAGATTTCTACACAGGTTCAGTCCTTGCCTCGACGCTGACCAAGTTGGTTTTGCGTTATGCGGATTTGGAGGGTGTGGATTCCAAACGGGTGAATTCTTTGAGAGCCGAGGTGCGTTTTCAATATTCTATTCCATTCTATTGGGTTTCCAATTTTCGTCTCATCATCCTTTGCTAGGCAATGCTCATCATGACTTCCATCATCCGAGTCGGCCAATCTCAATTCGCGACCGTACCGATCGACGAAGACTCTCAAGAACGTATCCTGAACTGCGTGCAAACTCTGGCGTCGGCTGAGCTTGCTACGGACGTGCGGGTGAAGGACATGTTCTTGAAGGATACCAAAGCTGCGTATGCGAAGATGGTCGCGCATGAAGAGGTGCGTTTTATTTCAATTAAGGACGTAGAACAAGGGGGGTTGATGATATGTACGATCAGAAAAAAGCGGCTGAAAAGAAGGCAAAGGACTCGAAGAAGAGCGCGGTCCAGGCGGACGATTTAATCACGTTTAGGCAGTTTGCGAAGAAGTCGGCGAATGAAGGAATTGACGACGTACGGTTCTCTATTTCCCTTATCGCGAATTTTAGCTAATTTAAATTCGAATAGTACGAACTTGAAGTCAGCCGTGCGACAGGCGCTGCAGATGTTGGCGGCAGTGTACTTTCGAATCTAAGCCGAGTGGTACAACTCACCGGGTTCTCGGATCCGGTATATGCTGAGGCGTATGTCAAGATCCAAGGGTTTGATATACTTCTTGGTACGTGGTCCAAAATCTCACACCGACACCATCGCTAAGAGATTGATAGATGTGCTTATCGTCAACCAAACGACTGACACTCTCCAAAACCTCTGTATCGAATTCGCTACGCTCGGTGACGTCAAGCTCGTCGAGCGTCCTACGACTCATACGCTCGGTCCACATAGCTTCCACAGCATCAAAGCGACAATCAAAGTCTCGTCCACTGAGACTGGCGTGATTTTCGGGAACATCATCTGGGAGAGCGGAACGAGCGAGACGTGTGTGGTGCTGAACGATATCCATATCGATATCATGGATTATATCAAGCCGGCTTATTGTAATGAAGCGCAGGTGAGTTTGGTCCTGGAACCATAGAGTATGGGAGCCGGGTAGCTGATTATATTCCTGGGGTAATTAGTTTAGAAGCATGTGGACCGAGTTCGAGTGGGAGAATCGGGTGAACGTCAACACTTCTATCACGTATGTCCTGTCATCTAGGGACTGAATCCTGGGCACTGATATGTTGAGGATGTAGCGACTTGCGCATCTACCTGAGCCACATCATGAAATCAACCAACATGTCATGTCTCACACCTGAAGCTGCGCTCTCTGGAGACTGCGACTTCTTGTCGGCGAACATGTATGCGCGGTCCCTCTTCGGTACGTGTCCTCGCTTCGTCTAATGCGCCGCAGATGCTGATGTTCCTCTAGGCGAGGATGCATTGGCAAATCTGAGCATTGAAAAAATTGAGGGTACCGGTCAGATCCAAGGGCATGTACGTATCCGGAGCAAGACTCAGGGAATTGCGTTGTCGCTGGGAGACAAAATCACTTTGGGTGAGTCTATGTGAAGATACGAGATTTGAGGTAGGGCTGACAAATTTCAATGCAGCCCAAAAGGATGTAGCGCCACTTTCATAATTGTATAGATAGATTCGTACGCTGGAATAACCAGCGAAATCCACGAGCTTATTATCTCCATATATCTTAGGCAGCTCACATGAGCAAACTGAGAGAAAAACCAAACAAAATCTCTAACTCGTACGGTGTCCCGGCGTTCTACAAATAACTTCTTTACCTAGATTGCTCGAAAGAATACCGACAATATGAGCATCCTTCCTTACCCTAAGGAATGGCTCCTTAGGCTTTGGTTCAAACACAGCGGCTCTGCAGCAGGCACTAAACTCCACAAGCAAATTACATAACTCAGATCACTTACATTCCAGTGCGAAATTTTGGGATTCGACATGTTGAAAAAAGCTAAACAATGCGCCATCTAGGGTCCGCAAGATTCAGCAATATACTCTCAAACCAGCCGAGGCTGCATTCAGTTCTGTCCGTAAACCCGAACTGAAAGGGTGCCTCCCGAAGTGGTCTTATCACATCTCTTCCGATGAAAAAGCCCTCGCTGTATGCAATACCCACACCGATAGCTCCATTATATAATGTTTTGTTGACAAGTTGACGCCAGTTGGTGCACGTGACAAACCACCTTCATTAAGCCAACAACAACCGTCTTGGTCTTCCACTTGATTCAAACAAGCTATTTAGAGTGTTAGTTCTCAAGGGGCATTGTATTAAACTTCTTCAATAATCTATGTTAAAACGAATGTATGTTGCGAGTCGAGAATTTACCAACCCTCCTTGGCTTACAGGAAGGAACTTTAGTTACCGTTCATTTCAGCACGTTTCCTCCTTGGTTTCCTCAGTTGATGTTGAATAATAGATGAGCACTTCACTTTGGCTGCTGCCTTAGTGCTCAATGTCGCTTGCTGATACACTGAGCTATCAGTATTCTCTCCAAGCATCCGTTCTCTATAAATACAGTCTAGCAGCGCGGGCCGGCTCCCTGACCAGCCGAGTTAACATATCCCGCCAGCACACCACTCGCGGCTGGGCACTTCAATCCCGAAAGGAATGACCACGCAACTTGGTTCGCGCCGGCCTAAACCCCGTGGTGAGTACTTAGTCTTTGTGTAAGGGCAAACACTACGTACCTCGTTGGTATGGGTATGGTCGATGGGAAAGTAAGATTCGGTTACACTCTTACCGAGCTTGGTGTAAAGGCTAATAGAAGCCGCGAAATGGTCGACATATGGAACACCTTTAGCAGCGGCCACATTTTTGGCGTATCCGACGAACTATGGGCAGGTAAGTGGGACGTACAATTGCGCAAACCTTGCATGGACTTACGCGAGGAGGAGAGTTGATGATAGTGCTGCTATTCTCGTACGGGTTGTTGGGAGTTTGCGCCGAAATGATAGGCGTTGCCCCCTTGGACTTAGCCCCATCAATCATCCATTTCATGTAACTAACGGGCAAATTTCAAGGTCAGGTCATGTGCTTCAGTGTCGTACAGCGTAAGACTTACGTGGGCCATGTTTGGACTACCTCCACGGTTCCGTCTGCAAGTGTAACTGTCTGGGTGTTTGTCCCCTCGCCGGCTACGCTCGCACGGTCACTAGTGTCAGGTGAACCACCATCATTATGGCCTATTTTCTAAAGTGAGAAACATTCAAGCCCGTTTGTGGATATATGCTCACCAAACTCGATTACTACGTCTATTGAGACTCGTGTTAAATGGTGGTAACGCAAGGGAAGTAAGTATGATACTCACAGTCACCCGACTTGAGCAGCGCCTGAACCGCAGCCCATTTACCCTCACGCCAGTAGCTTCGTGCGCTTCGGCCACTGACTGCTTTGTTGACCACCGTGATTCCGGTCAAATATTGTGGAATTTCTACACCCCAACTGCGTGGTGTCTCAGTGGGAGTTTGGGTTGGAGATGACGACTAATATCTACTTACCCCTGAATACCTTCAGATGCGGAGTGTAAAGCCATCGTGGAGTCTCCAACAAGGTAAAAGCTGGGTGCCGCCAAGACGGCTGAGGCGAAGGTCAAGATTGTGGAAATTCGGAAAAACATGTTGCAGCGAGGTGAGTGAGAGAGTGTTTTGACTGATATTCTGCCAAGCGTTGCTCTGAATTTATAGGTCTTTGTCACTAGCACAGTCAATTCCGCCGCGTTCCTCATGTGCTACACGAAATCTGCCGAGGACTTTCCTCCGTTGTCCATATACCGCATTGATCCAGCGAGCCATTAACCCAATAAGTAGCACCTTCCATATTTGTATACTCCGGTTTGTTCCATGGAGATTTTAGACGTCGCAAGTCTATACTTGGTACCTCTCGTTGCCGTCAGAAGATATGCGATCAATCGTTGTGCCAAGTGGCAGCGTGTCGCCGCGTATCGTAACATAATTAGGCTGATCACGAGTCTATATCACAGGATACCGCTAAAGATTAGAAGCTGAGGAAGCATAGAACTTCGGCCCGCCCGGCCCCTGATGCTCCGGCTTTTGGCACTTGCCAATTGCTATGTTTGTGAAATTCTCGTCATCATTTGTATAGATCGCTAGGCACTCAACTTTTTCTAGAGTAAAGAGCACCTCTCGACATAATCGCGTTGATAATGCCCTACGTCGATTGCTCGGAAGTTGCAGGGTACAAAAAGGAGTAAACAGTACGCTCTTCTCTGTTTTTCAACCGAGGAAACTAACCCCTTGGGATATTGCTCAAGCATTGAGTATTACAACAATCTAATTGTCACCTAATCTCTCTAGGGTATTACCACTCATATTATCCTGGCAAACAATGATACACCTTCGACTTACGGACTCCACGCTATCTTAAGTCCAGGACTAGCTTGCGGACTCATAACATACATCATGGGTGGAGCAGAATACCTTGGTCGCATTGTACGTGTCCATTTTGAGCTTTGGATATAGCTGAATAGGATTACTGTGAGGTAGTTGGGCATATTGGCGGTTGTTTATGATGAGTGCATGCTGGCAACGCATTGCACGCACGTGACCTGAGTGCGGTAATCACGAGGCTGACCGCAGCGAATGCCGGCCTCCTCAATCTCGTTATATTACGTCGACACCTTAGTTAAAAGGAGGCTCCCAACAAAATAGTCTTTTTTTAGGGTCTCTTCTATAGAAAACGCTAGCGCTCTAAACTATAGAAATTATGGGCTCGGTGCTCCACTCTGCTGAAGGCGAATGGGAATGGCATCGGCCGTTGCTTGGGCCTAGCTACTGGACGTGCTCTTTTCAATCGGTCCTAGTAGTCTCGGATCTTTTGGCGCCACTGTCAGAGATACAGACTCGTTATCCGTCGGCAGTGCAACGTGTTCTCGATGGGGTTAGCCAGCTTAGCATTCGAAGCGACCGGGGGGACTGGGAAATATATTTTTATGGGATATCTTGTGTTTACGTGAACCATTCCGTAAAGGTTCTCAGTGGGACGGATCAGTCTCTTGACGACTTCGTCACGCATATTGAGCACTGGAATGACTGGGAGAGCCGATATGGAACACCTGGCGACCGGAGTAAGTGCTGCATTGAGTTCATTAAAAGCAGACCCAACAGTGAACAGGGAGGAAGATGAAGATGGAACAAGCATACTGGGCTTATCTCCGTAATCATACCAATCATTATGGCATCCCCGATGACGTTGTAGATGAGGCGCTCGAACAGTTAGGAACTAGTTACAGTAAGACTCTGTCTACTGTCTAAGTACGATCCCCTGTTGAACTAACCACACACCAACTTCAGATATTGCGCTATTCGAATGGAATCAACCCATTTTTGTCCCACGGCAGCAGGCGGCCCTTTGGATCGAGATGATCACGGCTATTAGAGGTGAGGGGTTTCGACCAGAGCATTTAGATTCTGAGTACTCAATCTACTGCAGACCTTCCTGACAAAAGGTTGAGGGTCTATTTGGTAGCTAGCGCCATGCATGATTACTGTAAGCGTACAACTGTCTTGCTAAAACCTTGGAGCTAACTCCGGGCTGAAGCTGAGTACTGCGAGCTCAAGGATTTAGGGCCAGTTAAAGACAATAGTCCTAATTTGATTCGTACGTTCTTCCGGTTCATGATTGTTTGGATTTTTGGATTTGTGGCCACAACTCTCGCAATAGCGCTTTTACGACCTCACCGTCGGTCTTCCTAATCGTCCGGAAGAAGGCATTGCATAGGTTAGACTTAGTACAGAATTCATTACTTATGCAACAAACATCGAAGTATCACACCCCAATGTGTATAAATGGAACCTAATACCGTAGCAGTTCAGCCCAAGCTAGAATTCAACTAAAAAATTACCTACCCAGCGATGCATAGGGACCTTGGCCTTTCTCAGAACTCTTACAGCCTTGTTCAGCCCGACCGCAGCTTGTGAAGAGTCAACGACTCCATTGGGATTCCCGAACAAATTTTGATAAAGAGTTCGTGCGACAATCGGTCCATCGTCATCTCCGATCGCATACATCGTGGCCACAATGGACCGGTATCCTGCTACCTGCAAAGCGCTTGCAAGGCTCATACTCTCGCTTTGGACAACTGAACCTTCTGCAGAGTGGCAAGCGCTAAGAAATGCGAAGTCCGCTGAGGGAAGCTCGGTACGCATAAGTGACTCGATTGTCAGAGCTCCTCCATGGAGGTGGAATGCACTGAGAAGCGGAAGTTGAGTGTTTGTCGTACCGTGACAACACAAGTGGACCCAGCTATGATTCGACATGTGCTCCAAAACCGAGCGTGGAGTGGCCGCCTTGTTTAAGAGTTCCGTAGTGACAATCTCCAATTGTTTCATGGCCGACACCTCCTCCAGAGCGTACGGGAGGGGCAAAAAGCCACCAACTGCAGCTTGTGCTACCGCCAGCACGCGTGGTCTCTCTAGTGAAGATTTTGCCTTCCCTTGCTGTGCCCGTATGAGCGCGGATAAGGTTGGGATGTATGACGAAACAAGGATGTCCGGAAGATTGATGCTGCCCGATTTATAGGGGCCAGCTGCGTGAATAGGTAGTTCAGAGATGCCAGCGATGCACCAAAATACTCGTTTGGGCAATGGACCACAAGATTTGAAGAAGTCAAGAATAGGGTCGACCACCGAGGTCCACAATAGCCGAAGGATAGAGGGCAAAGTTGAATCCATTTCTGAACCCTTGTCGTACATAACACGGGCGGACGCAGCTGATAGACGAGATTTTGCCATCATCAGTTCGTCGAAATCAACCGGAAGCGGGACATGGCGAACACCGGACTCGATTAATACCAGCGCATCGCAACCTTCATCACTGAGGTTGATCAGAATAACCGGTCCATTCGATGATATGCCTTCAGTATCGGAGAACTTGAAGGGGCGTAGGAAGTCCTCGAAGCTGTCAACTTTTCGAATTTCTTTGACAAGTGATTCATATCGTTCGGCAAGCTCTCGATTGTAGCGTAGAATTTGATCGGGGTCCTGGACACCCATGACCGACGACGAATATACCGAGACAGATTGCAGACTTGCGTTGCCGTCAAGCTCTTCGACTACGGCTGCAAGCTGGTCCGCGAGAGATGGTGAGACTTTGTGAAGGTTTTCTAATGAGGACCGTAGTTCGAGCGTTTGGCGCCAAAGAATAGAGCGCCCTTGCTCGAGGTATTCCACAGCCCGTTCAAAGTTCCCTTGACGGATTGCGTGTGTTGCCGATCGAGAGGCAGGGATCGGGTCCTTGGCTAGGTATTCATGGCGTGCCTTGACGGTCCGTCCGATGCCAACCAGTTTGGTCTGATGCGCTAAACTTGTATCCAGTGCTCTCCAAACTGAGCCATGGTCGTGCTTGAGGGCGATATTCTCCCATCTCCTGGTGTATTTTAGGCATCGAGGCCTGGGAGACGAGGGAGACGATGCAGAGGTCTCAAAGGCTAGAAGGCAACCCTCAAGATTTTCAGCCAGTCCCTGCGACTCGAATATGGCGTGATGAATCTCTCCCAGTTGTGCGTAGCTATCCGCCCGGATGGTGCTCTTGTCTGGTATGAGAGAAACGGCAAGTTCTGACAGTTTGAGTGCCTCTTCGATGACTGCATGATTCCTGGTTCTAGTGAATTCGACGAGGAGAGCTGAAGAGAGGCCGGTCGCCCAGATTGGATAACGAGAGTGGCGCGAATCGGGTTGAAGAATTAATGCTTTTCTCAGGTGATGGATTGCGTTGGTAAGATCATCCCCTTGGTTCCGGATTCGCAAGGTATTGCCAAGATGAAAGTGTGAGTCTGCCCGATCGGCATCCGAATCCTTCCCTTGGTCCAGGTTTCGTTGAAATAACAGCAGAGCCTCGTCGATAGATGCGTGCCGCGGGTCCTGCTCGTATTTTGCTAGAATGGTTTCAGCGTAGAGAGCCCGGTGCTTCGGTAAATCCTGATTGACGCCGCCCTCGTTCTCCTGCATACCGACCGCCGTTGCTAAGAGCCGTTCAGACGCAGTAAGATCGTTGGGCATCAACAAGTGGACGTATCGCTTCCGAAGGATAGACCCCAGAATGCCCATAAGAGAAGTCATCAGAGGATGTTCCGTCGAGGCGAGCCTCAGCGCCCGACGGACGAGTGACGCAGCATGGTCAAGTAGCACAACACCCCCCGTTGCGTCGAACAAACAGTCCGTCACTTTCCCAAGCATTCGAAGTACGATTATCTGCAGGTTCTCGACTTTTGGGATTAGTTTAAGGAAGTGATGAGCCAGTGCGCATGCATCCTCGACATCTTTAACGCTCCCGAGCCTGCGATACCGAGCCTCCAAAGACATGCAGAGCGGTTGCAAAATCGGCAGGTGATCTTGTTCGTTCACTGCGCCAACCATGCAAATCCTCAGTATCCGAACCGACGCCTCGATGTCCTCCGCCGTTCCAAACCACCAATGACGCATATATAGAGCATGTGCGAGGCTACTCAATGTATGGCGCATAGGATGACCGGGCGGAATCGGTTTGTCCAGAGCAAGGTTCCAATTACGAACGGCATCTTGAAGCATCGCGACGACCATATCAGCCTGGTCAGGTTGGTTATTCGCTAAAATAGCCATAGCGTGCAGAGTAAGCGAGTGCGCTTTCTGGGGACTGTTCTCGGGCATGTCATCGAAATTTCCGGACCGCAGAGCCTCTCGACGGAAAAAGTCTTGATAGTCTTTCATCTGTTCGGGGGGTCGAGTTTGGTTGTTGTGTGCAGCCAGCGCCGGGTTGATCCATTGTAGGGCGGGAACTCGATCGGCCTCGATTTGGGCGATAGCGTCATAGGCAAGTGCGGCGCGGTCATAGTCCGCAGAACCCTGTCGTTGGGGGAAGCGGACTGCTGGGGAGCGTCCGGGGAGCCACGATAGATCTGAAACTCGATGGTCGGAGGGGGATATAAGGGAATAGATCCGTCGCAGTAGGAGGAGGGTTTCGGGATTTTGAGCCGGGCCAACGGACCTAACGAGGGACCGCAAGGTATCTAGGGCCTTGAGTTGGTTGCTGATCCCAATCCCCCGGTTGGCGAGACCCATGACTTCACGAGCAAGGAGCATCAAATCTTCGGTTTTAGTGCCTTTATCCTTCAAATCTTCGAGTAGCGATAAAAGTCGTTCTGGGCATCTAGCGTGAGACGAGGGTGAAGCCTGCACGAGACTCATATGTTGAGCTACAGCCAAGTCTATATCCTCCAAAGTGGAACGTTGCCTAAAGTCGGACTCCATCTGGTCAAGCACTTCACAGAAATAATGTTTATCTGCCCTCTGGCTTAGCTCCTGAGAAAGCGCCTGAGCTTCGTACAGAAGCCAGTCTTCAGACGTGCGTTCGTACAACTCAAGTAACGAGTTCCTAAGCTGTTGTATATCTCTAGAACCACCAGGATTGAGATACAAGAGATGACGAATAAGCGAAGTCTTCTCTTTCAAGATGTCAAGGTCTGAAGATTTTCGGAATAACAAGTCAAGAGCATTTACTAGCCGAGACAGGTGCCCAGCTTCAGCGCCGGCCTCTTGAAGATCCAGAACATTTCGACAAATTGACACAGCCTCGGCTAGATCTTGCACCGCAGTGATTGGAGAAGAGGCAGCGCGAGATATCAAAAGTTCAGCGAGTTTATGCCCAGCATTCGAGTGGTTGAATGTATGTCGCTCTGAGAGGAGGTATACGTCACGCATAAGAACGATAACATCTTCGATACCATGATTGCGTTGTTCCAAGACATCTACGATTCTCCAGACGACTCGATGGCAGGTTTTATGTTGTTTCGGGTATTGCTCAAATAGTTTCATATGTTCGGCCCTCCAGGTGGGTATATCGACTTCTTCTTCGGAAAGTAGCTTCTTGAAGATTTCTTCGGCATCACAAGCCTACAAAGCGCGAGCAAAAAGGTTAGATGCAGGTGTTAGATACTCGTTTTGAAACATTGATACATACCGGACCCGGGTTGTCGGGCTAGGGGTTCACAAGCCAAGTCAATATACTGTACGCAATAATCGCCGCCAAATGATCTTACCTGCTTATCTTCCTTGATGAAATCCGGCTCCTGGGTAACTTTCTTGTCATCCTGTTGGTCGTCTCCTGGTTTCAAACTCGACGGATTCCGCTCCTGCTGATTCTTGACGATCATGTATAGCTGCTGCAGCATGATCTGCGGTGGCATTGGGTGAACACACGTAGCAAAACATATAAGTACGATGCCCATAACACTCATCTGGCCTATACTCACTTGCGCCCGCATCCCATCAGGAAAATCAACCCGGACTTGCAAGGCCTGATAAGGCATTTATATGCGGCTTGCCACCGCCATATCGCATGTAATTTCGCTAAGTATTAAATGCACATGGCATTGCGGTGCAAGGAGCTGGAGGGATGACAATTTAGGTCAGTCTGATGAGACGTTACATGTGAGCTCAGAGTGGCCGACTTGATAAAGCAATGGTAAATCTGGGCTAGATGACTAGATCTTACAAGTAGCTCACAATAACTTGTCACGCTAGTGCTTAACCCGTATTAATCCAGCATTTTCTTCAATTTGATCGTTGCTTTTGTGCTTCTCATCACTCAAAATGTCCCGTAGATCATTTGTAATTATCCGAGCGTAGCATACATGTAGGTAACAGGAGAGTTTCGTAACAAAACGAAAGAATACAATAGCTGTAATTAGTATATCTGTTCTCTGCTGACCGTTTAAGTCAATCAGCGTTGCGAGCTTTCGCGATGTAAGACACTCACCGATAGCGTCCGCCCATTTCGGCGTTATGCTTTGACTTTGCGGAGAGGGTAGTTAGTATCATGCGCTCTGCTACTCATATGGGTACGATCTTACTGTTGGTCTGCCCTTTAATCATTACCTTGAGGCTCGGAGGGGCGAAGGAGGGGAGTCAACACGGACTTGAATCTCGCGCAAGGGCTAATTTTAACTCTGAAAGATACGGGCCCCCAGGCGCAGGCCGTGACAGAAGTTTCTACATTAAGGTATTGTCGTCAGCTTGTCGTCATTCAGTCTGCCGGAGTGGAGCACGTAGAGTGACCGTGACAACAAGATTGATGCACACAGGGGGATATTCCATAAAAGGCAAATTAAGTCAGTATGACTTACCTATGGAGCTCGTAAATCGGTATTAAATGGGGTTAACTGGATACTCCAGGCTGGGATAGCTGGTCAGGTAACGCCAGACTTACGGAATGCTTTTCAGTTCCTTCATCCCATACCAGGTGCTCCTCATTGTTAGGTAAGCGTTGTCAGTGCTTATCATCCCCACCAGGGGTTCGCGGTTTTCCTGATGCCCTATCCGCAGGGTCCTTCAAAAAGTCCGAGTCAGCCATCGTAGTAAGTTAGTGTAATCAGTAGTCTGTAAGGGGCCGAATCTCGCACAGCGCGAACAGTCCTTTATATACACCCCGGCCATACCCACGTATCCCCGAGCCCGCACAGCCAAGTCGATGATTCGATGCAAGTTCGGTACCAGGACGACATCATGGCTGTCCAGTTACAGTGCTGGGATGATCGATGACTAAGCACTGCGATCCAATCAAAAACCTTGATTAGTCAAATACGTGGCAACACAGAGGATGACGACACTGTAGTTTAGATTATGCAGGTAACTGTACACAACTTGCACACGAATAAAGCACACCGATTGGGTAGAGAAAGATATAGAAGAAAACAGATATCAATGGGAAATAGAAAGAAAAGAAAAAGGAAATACTACGAAACTAATCAAACAGCCACTTTTTTGACCTCCTTGGCCGGCTCGTCCTCGTCAATCTTTTTCGCCTCCTTCTTGAGGATCTGTACATGGTTCGCCGGGAACCAGCCCTGCTTTCCTTCCCTCGTTCGTCCCCTAAACCAATCTCCGCCCTCGGTCCTCCCGATAATCGCAACCAAATCTCCTCGCTTCAACGCCAACTCGACAGGATCAGTCGTCGCGAAATCGAACAACGCGGTTGCAAACTGGACTTTGGACATGTCGATCTGTTCGACTGCGCCAGGTGGAGGAGGTAACCGGTTCGAGAGTGCCCGGACGAGCTTGTGCATAAGATACGGCAGTCCAAAGATCGCGAGGAGGATCGCAATAAACGGTTTCTTGCTCGGTCGGGGCGCACCGCCGTTGGATCCACCCTCGCCTCGCATAAACCGGCTAAAATCTGCAGCCATCGTGCCCTTGCGTTCACCCCTCCACCATCCCCTCAGCCACCCGACCAATCCGAATACGCCCGCGACCTGCCCTAACAACACCCTCAACTGGCTCAACTGGTCCGCCACGCCCAGAATCGCGAATATCGAGCTCTGCGTCGCCATAAACGATGAGTCGAGCATTTGGGCAAAGGATGTAAACGTGCCAACGACGTTCCCGAGCAGACCAAACGCTTGTTGGGTCGAAGCAGCGACCGATTGGGTGAGGCTGGGGTCCATCCCGTTCATGCCCATGCCCATGCCCATTCCCATCTGTGGCTGGCCGTACATCCCGCCGTAGGATCCGTACATCCCACCGCCGTAGCCTCCGTAACCTCCCCCTCCGTACCCGCCATAAGATCCGAACCGGTTGTATGGTGTGGAATAGGAGTTGTAGGAGTTGGCGGAATAGGGTGAGAGGGAGGTAAGGGGCTGGCCGGCGGTGATACTGTCTGGTCGAGAGGGTATTGTAGGTGGTGCATCGGATGAGGCTGTGGTTGTGGATGCAGGTAATGAAGGGATAGATGGTGTGGGGTCCATGAGGGCGGACATGGTGCCAGCGCGTTCCCAAGGCTTTGGTGGCGAGCCCATGGTTGTTCTGCTTGACACAATGTATATTATGAGCCAGCGCCTCAATATTGACGGCAACTGAGCTTACCTTCACGAGGATCCTAAATGAGATGGAACGGCTCGAAAACTCTAGAGTAAGCTTTTGATAGAAAATTACTATATTTCGCACAGTGAAACCAAGCCCTAATAGTCGCCCAGAGTACTAGAGACGCAAAATAAGTTTCAGGATGCGCTGGTGGCGACGTTTGGAATAACGAGACTGAAGGAGCGTCGTTGAGGTGGTCAAGAGCAAACCTTTTGGACAATGATCAAATGCCGAGGTCTCGGCTACAGGGCTCAGCCGAGCCGGACGCCGAACACAGCCACGCCTATTTCACGTGCATGACGACCTTGAACCGGGACCGGACCTGCGTACAATCAGCATGTAATACAGATAACTGCAACGCTGCCCATTATCCTATCGAGATATCTTCCCTGATACATCCTATATCCCTCGGCTTGCATAGGCTGTTCATACAACGCCCTGTCTTGCAACACAGAGCGTGTGTATATCCTATCATCAGGAAACCGTCGTCCTGGGATGTCCTATCAGAGACTTTTGGAAATACCATATTTTCGAATTATGGTATACGAGTTCGTACAGATGCTTGGTCTTAATCCATTCCATAACCTTTACCATACTACCGAGCGGGTCTGAGAACCTAAGTTATGTGTCAAACGGTCTGTTTGAACATTTAGTTTATGCCGAAATTGTATACCATAATTCGGAATATGGTGCTACCAAAAGTGTCTATCAGTGCTGAGACACAGCTGCATGCAAGATATCAACATATATCAGCAGCATATAGGAGCATACAAGACACTCCAGGATAGAAACGGTTTCCTGACGATTTTGCGAACAGTCATCTATCAGCTAGCTACACGGTCAGCCGAGCCTGGTACTAGAGAGAAAGTAGAACGGGATTTCTGGACGCGACTTACTAAGTAAGCAAGAAGGTCTATCCAACGACTAGCTTACTATAGCTGAGATAGGACTTAGAAAATGGTTCTATAACGAGCTCTCATGTAACAATCGATGTAGCTTCTTACCTTTAGCTTATCCTACGAGCCCACATTTGTACACTCCGTTTGACGCACGCTTCACAGGCCCCCGAGAACTCAAGTCAAGTCATTGAGTGAATTGTCTTGGATAAATCCTCATCAGCAGTACCAAGATCATGCATTGCTCCGCGAGCGTCGACCCCTAAAGGCATGGTATTACCGCCCGCGAGAACCGTACCCGTCAACCCACCGCTCAAATGACCTGTTTGTATTGTTTCAAAGACTTGGCAATCACGCACGAGGCAGAGGTCAACTCCACGGCCGTGGAAATAAACGCTGTCAGACATACTCCGCACACAGACATGTATTTAATTTGAATCGAGCGCCGGTCTGAATCTCAACCGCGATTCTTGGGGCATCGGTCATGCCTAATGAAAATACACAGCTCACCTCGATCAATCTTATTGAATCTACAACTACGCCCTTGGCTCGCAATAGTGGCTCGTCCGCTAGCCTGAACAGGCGTTCGCACGACGCGCGCTTACCAGGGCACATTGACGCGCAACTTTCTGGTTCTCGCATTTTGCAAAATTTGAGGCTGGAGGCTCCAAGACGCCTAGCCAAACACAACCCCTCAGCGTAGGCGATTTCACCTTCTCGATCGAACGGGGCCTGCTCCGTGTATTAAATGAGATTATCGTTGCAACAACACAAAGCACAACCCAAGGCGCTACTTACTGCTTCTAACCCTTGACGTGCTCCGCACTAGCTTCGTGTCAAAGACCTTGCCAGGTAGCATCGCTCTCCGATCTTTCACACTCAAACTTGACCATTTGCGGCCGTGCACTCCAATGAGTAGCTCTAAGTGCATTCACTTCCCGAACACAGTCCGGTCACTCCTCTCCCGGTATCCTACGGCATTGCGTACTAGAGTCTTTCCGTCAGAACCATAGAGATCGCGAGGTGTGTTTTTCGTTTCTCGGTTTATGTTTAGTATGCTTGTATTACCATAAGGGTCTGAATAACCACTTAGCGTAACTCCTGCAAGGGGGCCGCAAGCTTTAATATAGCTATAAGTGCTAATGAATGGGTGAATATATGCGTGCTCACAACGAGTTTTGGAGAACGCCATCTGGGGAACAGGCGATACTGTCATGAATTTGCCCCACGCAAGTTCAATTCAAGGACTTATACATTGACGCACTGGGAGCGCCCGGTTTTAGTAAAATGGCCTCCCCGTGAGCGTCACGGTACCTGACTCAAGGGACGCCTCATGCAATCTAGCCCCACTCCTTGGCATCAGCCAAGAACTTTTTGATCCTATCCACGCCCGTCAAGACAATATCACCGCCAACCACGCCTTCCACGATCAGCGATTGAATACCGCTTGACTGACGTAGGGATCCGTAACAAGACTTACTATAGTTGGACGAATCATTTATGGGCAGTCTGCTGGAACAGGCATGACCGAGTGGCGGCCTAGGCACAAGAATGCGACGTGTTTTGCCTTGGAAGGAATCTCCGAATAATGCTGTATTTGGTAGGCGCGATCGACCACTTTCACGGCTCGGGGATACTACTTTGGGGTACACACGGCACTTGAACTGTCGGACCCGAGGCTTTGAACGGTAAATCACTGGGTTTGAAGATCTCGACAACAGTAAGCTAATGATGGGGAAGCGCCTGCACGACCACGTACGTGCCAGGCTGAATACACCTTGCTTGTGATTGCGAACATGTCATTG
>WSTJ01000481.1:0-24156 GCA_019623705.1 Ceratobasidium sp. 428 | reverse complement strand
CAACTCAAATGGTGTTTGATGAAATGGTAAGGGTGACGAGAGAGGTCAGTCAGATGTGTAAGTCGTATCACATTTATTAGTTTTACGTTATAGACTCATTGGGTGACGCTTCATAGTTGGACCGAGATGGGGCATTGTGAGTAGTGTTTGACCTCGGGCTGGGAACGTACGAACTGATTAGTCGATGTTTTAGGCTGGGTTTTATTGCCACCACTGGCCGGTTCGTGCGGTAGAGCGGTTTACCGGCCCCTGGAACAGTAAACTTTCAAACCCAATTCTCGTGATTGGTGGGTCTTAACATGTAGCTTTTAGGAGTCAGGATTTACATTTGTATGGTTGTAGGCAACGAAGCGGACCCAGTCACACCCTTCCGGTCTGCCAAAGCGGTCGCCGATGCGTTAGGAGATTCTGCTACTCTAATCGAGCAAGATGATTATGGACATCTGTCGCTAGCTATGCATTCAGATTGGTTAGTCGCCACAATCTAGTTCCAAACTACAACTTACTCACCGTATAAATAGCACATTCACCATCGTCGAAAACTATTTTTTGAATAATCAGCTCCCGACTGCCGATCAATTCTGCGGTGTATGTTTAACCCCAAGCCTAAACTCCGCATATAATTCTCACAAAACCTAAATTTCAGACAAACCAAGTTCTTTTCCCCGGCCCTGGCGTGACCAAAGGTTCGCTTGGTGGCAAGGGCAATCCAGACAGTCTTCAAACCCAGTTGGACGAAGCTCGAGCGCGTGCGAGTCAGTTGACTGGGGCCGCCATTGCACTAGCGTGCGCCATAGCTTTGCTCCTCCTTTGGCTCGTTGGATCATGGCTGCGTAGAAGAAGGGGTGGAAGCAGTAGCAAAGATGTGGTTTATTGGGGCAAGGAAGGGCTGAAAGATGAGTCAGGGCAAGGGCAAGGGCATGTGTATAGTACCCCATATGATGGCCCGAAGGCGCTCAAGTTGGGAGGGTATACGCAGGTGAAGACGTAAGGAGGCGAGGCGTTGAAGGGTATATGCGATGGTCTTCGTGGGGTTTTGTGTATCTAATACGTGTAGCCGCTAACAAGTATATAAAATATTTGTTTGAGTACTCGGTTTGGTTGATGCGCACCTGGATGTATTATCGTGTAGTGACCGGATGTTACAAACCTGTCACCTCATGCCACTCTGATCATGGTTTAAGTATCTTTTGGCAACCACTATTCGAGTATGCGTATTTCGAAAGAGCTGATGGTACCACTGATAAATTCATATTTGGGGCCGATGTGCAGTGAGCCTCGGGGATCAGGTGATGCCCGAACCTCAGACTTTCACTGACCAGATTAAGTTAACGACGGGCACAACCTAAATGGCAGCGTTTATGACGATTTAAAACAGCTTTCTGCTTATACCACTATCTTAATGTGACAACGCAAAGCTTTGTGTCCCAACCTTCCAACAGTCACCGTGTCTCGGAAGCGCACGTGTTGGCTTGGCATCAATAGGCTGTGCAGATCGGACATGCATCGCTTGACCGAGACCATTCTCTGACGCCCAATGTCCTTAATTTAAAACCCTAGATACACCCTCCCTCTACGATCATTTCGCCCCCTTCATGTACATCATCTTTCTACTATTCTTTGTCTACTTTTCATCCATCATCGCGGCAGACCCTTTTGCCCTCCCTGCCGACTTCCACCGGTTTGCACCGCGGCAGCAGGGTATCAAATGGGGACCATGCGATAACGGTAATAGCACGAGACTTTGCGGCCAGTTCGAGGTTCCGCTCGACTATGGAAATGCGGCAGTGGGTAAAGCCTCGCTCAAGGTAATCCGGTACCCGGCTTTCAACACACCAAAACTCGGGACTTTATTCGTGAATCCTGGTGGACCGGGTGGAAGTGGAGTTGATTACATACTTGGCAGCGCGGGGACGACAATAATGACCACCGCCGGAGGAAGTTACGATATCGTCAGTGAGTCCTACTATTAGCGCTCTTAAGGCCCGCTATAGTGATATTTTTGACTTGATAGGCTGGGACCCTCGTGGAGTCGGTGGTAGCCTTCCTCGGGTTGAATGCTTCTCGACTGGGACAGAAGCAAACCAGTTTTGGGGGAATTCATTATTTCGTGTCGGAATCGAAGCTCGCGGGAACTTTACAGATCCTGCCGACTTGCAAGCGTTCTATGCTCAGGAGCCGGATGTAGACAAGCAACTCATTGCCTTCGGGCAGAAATGTTTGCAATACAGTCCAGATACCTTTCAATACGTAGGAACGGCTGCGGCCGTGAGGGATATGGTGGCGCTGCACGATTATCTAGAAGGACCGGATAAGCCAGTCAATTTCTGGGGCCTTTCGTGAGTTAGCAGATCACAGATAGATGCATTGCAGCTAACGACAACTCGTAGATATGGAACTGCAATTGGGATTTACTTCGTCAACAGTGTGTATTGTGATCAAATATTAACTGACGCTTGCTCAATCTTTCGAATGTTAGTGTTTCCAAACCGCGTTGGTCGAGTTGTGCTTGATGGAGTGGTTGACCCGATATATTGGACTAATCGACCACCTCATGAGGTAAGTTGTATCGCTACCTCCTCATTTTATCCATCTAATTTCAACCTTACTTGTCTCGTTAGATTTGGGCTATCAATGTCGAATCCGCCGATGAGGCACTTACAGGTTTCGTTCAAACTTGTGCTATTGCCGGTCCGGGTAACTGTGCAATTGCTGTGAGCGGGTCAACATCGGATAGCCTGAGGGGATGGGTTCAGCAGCTAATCGATGTAAGTATTTAAATTATCTAGACTGTAGAATACTGGGGTTTTACCCTGGATTGCAGTTGGCATACGACTACAAAAAAGCGGCTGGCGCTAATGCACAATTCGGTTCATTTGATATCAGGGGTACGTCGTTAGTTGAGTCATTACGATCGACGGTATCTCACGCTAGTACATGTAGCTCAAGTATTCCAGGGAATGTACGGTCCCGCGACCTGGCGCCAGCTCGCAGTAGACTTAAAGACTAGATGGGATCATCTGGTCACTTTTATGAGTAATACATCAACAAAACGATCCAACCAGACCCCCGAGCCCGCTCAACGATCCACCTCGGCTAGAAACGTTGACGTCCAAACTCGACAAACTACTCCGGGGAATCCAGACCCGCCACCCGACTACGCGTTTCAAGCGATTACATGCGCTGATGCTGTTGATCCTGGCGATGTAACAACAAAGATGGTTTTTGATGAACTGGTTAGGGTGACGAGGGAAGTTAGTCCCATGTGTGAGCCATATTTTAAGTCTATATGCGGGTTGAAAGTTTATTATATGCGCTCTGTTCCCAGTTGGCCCAAGGGGAGGTATCGTAAGTAACCACGGAGGAAGCGTTATCAACGCATGAGGTTTATCTATTGGCATCACAGGCCGGATTCTACTGCCATCATTGGCCAGTGCGCGCTGTGGAACGATTTACTGGTCCATGGAATAGTAAACTATCCAACCCGCTCCTCGTCATCGGCACGTTCTCATTTCGGTTGTTTTGCATTTGAACTTATAGTGCCATCTGTTTAGGCAACGAAGCAGATCCAATTACACCGTTCCGATCAGCTAAATACGTAGCAGACGCACTGGGAGATTCAGCAATTCTTGTCGAACAGGATGATTACGGTCATTCATCATTGGCGATGCACTCGGACTGGTTCGTGACATAATCGTTCTATTGTTTCCAGACTGGCTTACAGGTCGCGAGGAACTTTAGCACCTTCAATATTCTGAGAAATTACTTTATGAACAATCAACTTCCGACCGCCGATCAGTTCTGCGGAGTGCGTGCTAATTCAAGCCCGATTCCAGTGTAACGTTAACTTAACTGATCTTATGCTAGACGAACCAAGTTTTGTTCCCTGGTGGTGGTATAACTAAATCCTCCCTCGCCTCCTTTAGCGTGAATAACAGCAGCTCTGGTTCTACCGACATCCGAAGTCAGTTGGATGAAACTCAGGCCCGTGTGCGTCAGTTGTTTGGCGCTATCATCACACTGGCATCCGCACTGGGTTTGCTCTTGATGTTCATCGTTGGCTCATGGATTCTCGGCAAGAAAAGCGAGAAGGATCAGAAGGATGTGGTATATTGGGGCAAAGAGAGTTTAGGTAGTGAGCAGAGGCAGGGGCAGGGGCATGTGTACAACACGCCGTATGATGGTGTTACCGCGTTAAAGCTGGGAGGATACAAGTCGGTCAAGGCATAACAGGACGAAGGGCGAAGGACCGAGATGTATGCGATGATTTTAGGGACGGTTGGGCCTAGTATGTACGTAATAACCTGAAGCAACTCACTATTATACAAGCGTATAAACTCTGGTAATTAGTCCGTTGTGTCTCGTCGCGATTGGACGTACTACTTATATGCGTGCTACGTGACTTCCGAATCGAGTGCCTGCGTAGTCAAAGGCAGGAATTCGGTTAATGACTGCGCCACCGTCGAATATATGTTCTAACATAGTATGCCGCACTGCGGAAAAAGGTGGGGTCAAGAGACGTTAGGCTTATTAGATGACTTTGAACGTTAATAAAAACGCTCCTGCTGCGACTCAAAGGATTGGCCTCTATGCAAGCCTCACCATGGCCGCTTCGAAGAACCAGCTAGTGCACGCGCTTTAGGCTTCAATATTAGACTTTTGGACCCAATTTGAACCCGCAAAAATGATTGGGTTAGACTTCGGCGCTTAAAATACCACGTGATTATCCGCGCTCTATTTTGCCTCGTGTTGCCCACCACCATCAGCTACCCTTAGAGTGACTCTAGATCTTGGATTACACTCATTTAATATCTTAATATGCCACCTCGGCGTCAGAGTATGTCTGTATCTGTCGAAATCACCGTACCTTCCCCGTCTGCCTCGAAGAAACGTCAGAAGGAGACCACACCTGCCTCCCCGCCCAAAGCCAGCATGCCACCACCTCCCTCGAAGAAACGGAAACGGGCTAATCCAAGGACTGATGCTGAAGAGGTGAGGAACCAACCAACTAATAGTCGGCATAATACAGTGAAGGCAGTTGCTGATATTCTTTCCAGCCTCCCACTCGTCGCGCTAGAGCCACATCTCCAGAAGCCCCAGCCGCTCCCGAAAGCGAACCATCTCGACCTCCAGTATCCAAAGCTCAAAGCACTAGAGCACCTTCAGTTTCAAGGTCTACAAGAGCTCCATCTGTAGCACGCTCGACTAGAGCGCCTTCCGTTGCACGCTCAAGCCGGGCACCATCTATACCACGCTCAACTCGTGCAGGCTCCCGTGCAAGTTCGGTCGCACGGTCTGTGCGCGCTGGATCTGTTCCTCGCACACCCGGTCGAGGACGTATTGCGACGTTGGTCCCGCTTAAGAAACCGCCTTTTAATCCATTACCAGCTGTACGTGCGCCCAAGCGCCCCGCGGCCCAGGTATTTGTATTTGGGAATGGGGATATGGGCCAGTTTGGACTGGGAACAGGTGAATAATTTCCCATTTTACTCTGAGAATCTGCTCATATTCTTCGTCTAGATGTGCTGGGCGACATATCTCGACCAAGACCCCACGCTTGGTTCAAAGACGCAATCGAAGCAGGAATTCTTGGTCGAGAAAAGGGGGCGGGAATTGACGACCTTTGCGCTGGTGGAATGCACACGCTTGCTGTCGACGAATTGGGCAAGGTGAGGTCTGGCCTCGTGTTTGTTTGCACCGCACTGACGTATTTTCGCAGGTTTGGACATGGGTACGCGTTTCGGTCAGCTTTTTGCCCCAATGAACTAATCATGTCAGTAGGGAATCAACGACAACGCGGCACTTGGACGACCGACTGTTAATGTGGCGCATCCAGAGAAGCCAAACGAGATCATCGAGGCCGAGGTTTTGGAGACGCAACCCATGGTGGTTCAGGTGTGTCGTATCGGGCTTTCTCTAATAAAATCCTAAATCTTGCTTAGACACTACTAGATGAAGGGTTTCGTGCTATCAACATTTGTGCTGGAGACTCAATTAGCGTTGCTCTTGGCGAAGGAGGGGCAATTCGGGTATGGGGAAGTTTCCGCGTACGTTTTCTTAACCTTACTACAAAAATCAAATCTAATTCATCCTAGTCCTCAGACGGCCTACTCGGCTTCGACCCTTCCGCCCCTCGCGTAACCCAGGTCTTGCCCACCGTTCCTGACAAACTTGCGCGCGAACGGTTCACCCAAATTACCTGTGGCACCGATCACGTACTCGCGCTGACCGCCAAGGGCGTCATCGTCGCCTGGGGGAACGGCCAACAAGCCCAGCTCGGTCGCCGAATCATCGAACGACGCAAGATCAACGGACTCGTTCCTCATCGACTTGCTCTTCGTCGAGTACGTGTCGTAGGCTCGGGGAGCTACCACTCGTTTGCCGTGGACGATAAAGGCGAGGTTTGGGCGTGGGGCTTAAACTCGATGAGGCAATGTGGCGTTGGGCTGGACGAGGATGTGGTCCCGCAGCCCACGATCGTTCCAGGTCTCAGTCCGTCCAAGCTCGGAAAGGGACGACGCGTCGTCGCTGTGTCTGGAGGCGAACACCACAGCATCTTTTTGCTCAATGACGGGAGCGTATACGGCTGTGGACGGTGCGACGGGTTTGAACTCGGCCTGGCGGACGAGCACGAAGCGATGATCGAGCTCAAAGCGCGCGTCAAAAAGCTAAAAGACCAAGCCGAAGAGGAATGGGTCAAAAACGGAGGGGAACTGACCGAGATGCCCCCGTTCTTCTCGGACGAATACGTCCCTGAGCCCGTCCAAATATTCTTCCCTCCTACACCTACGACGACGAACCCGGATCCGGCCCTTGTACACGGCAACACGACGACTAAGATCGCGGCTATTTCGGTCGGGACGCGTCATAATCTGGCCGTGTCGGTTGCTGGGCACGCGTATAGCTGGGGATACGGCAACCAGTGTCAGCTCGGATTGGGACCGGATGTTGAGGCGCAGAATGTGCCGAAGCGGGTGAGAAGCAAGGCGATGGAGGGGTGGAAGGTTATTGGGTGTGCTGCCGGTGGGCAACATTGTTTGTTGACGTGCGTCAAGGAGGATGATTAGACGGTGGCGCGTGGTGGCGTGGGTATGTTTGGCCTGGCGATCGCTGCCTGCGGCTAAATATACACGTGCGTGGGGATGACGGAGTGATCTTGATTTACGTTGACAACATGATCTTAGTACATACATACATTCCTGTATAATCAATGTTTTGGATGGAAACGAGCGTGGTTGCTAGGTTGCGCGACGCAGGGACAATGGACGAAGCATCCGGCCACGTCGGTCAGATCGGACGTTGGTTTTTGGGACAAGTTTATTGCAGGGCAAGATGTTCTAAAGAGGCGCGTTTCAGTCGTGTCACTACCATATCAGTCAGCTCAAAGGATCAAAATTATACTTGAGCGCCCGTAGATCTTCAACACTTCTTCAACCAACTTGTTTTTTTTTTGTGTATTCACTTGAGCTCGGGGCGCCGAAGGGTACTGAAGACTGGCGCGGCAATTTACCGCCGGAACTTTCCCCAACAGGTTCTCGACACGGGGGTGGGTCTTTGAATCCGCGTGGCTTCTAATGTAGGAAGCCGTTCCTGACTGATCAGAACTGGGGCCATCACGGATTATATGCGCGGTTATCTCTGGGTTGGACTGGGCTCGACCGAGTATGCCCTATAAAAAACACACCGCCAGCGATGCAACTATCAACACTCTCCCCCGTCTCGTTCTCCAGTATCCCCTCTCACTTTCAACTCCCGTCGTTGACCGTCGGTCCTTTTTCATCAACCACTTTCTAGGAGTTTTCCTCTGCAAGCAGCGGCACCTTAGTACACCACACAGTCACTTTTTTACTATTCGATCACTTTACCATGATGTTCTCTGCAACTTCGGTTCTCCTTGCTGCCCTCTCTTTTGCGAGTTCTGTGCTAGCCGCGCCTGCGCCTATCAACCCTCTGAAGCTGTCTGGATGCCCGATTGGAAATGCCAAGCCAAACCTGGCGACACTTGCGATGCCTGCTGGGACGATCAACTACGTAGCTCTTGGTGTCGGTGTTCAGGTATATAGGTTTCAGTTATGGTTACATCATCAAGTTGAAGCTGATAATAATATCTCTCATTAGAACTATAGCTGCGGCGCTACTGGAACCTTCGCTTCGGTCGGAGCCGTTGCCAAACTTTTCGACATTTCCTGCTTTGTAAATGGTCCCCTGATGAACGGCATTCAGGATGCTGCTTTCGCCGCCGCGTCGGTCTCTAAAGGCTTGGTACCATCGAAAAAGATGGGTATGTGTAATCCATGTAATCTGTTGTGTTGGTTTTCATATCAAGATACTGCAGAGGATATCCTTGGGAAGCTACCTATTACACTCGGTGACCATTACTTTATCACAAACCCCGCGCCAAATGCTACCGGCGTTTCGCCTGAATTCGATTTCCGCGCTGGTGCCAAGAAGGGTGACCCGACTGCTTTTGCTGTCATGAAGAGATTCGCGGTGAGCGCCACTCTATTATTCGTCTACTCAAAATGAGTTTAACAATTCTTTTCCGAAATACAGGGTGCGGCTTCTCCCGCAGGTCCGACAAACGTCGACTTTCTCTCCCTTCAGAACATTGGAGGCGCGATTGGCGGAATTCTCGCCTCGAGTATCTTACGAGTAGACACCAAAGGCGGACAGCCTCCTGCCTCGGTATGTATTTGGAGCCCATCCACAGATATTTTTCGGAGTACACTAATGAAATCACTGTTTTAGTGCACACCGAACAGCACGGTATCTGTTCCATACGTCGCCAAATACTGTGAGTGAAATGGTTTGATTCAGCTGACTCGGGCATTCAACTAATCGTCGTTCTTCCCGTGACTTAGGGCTCATCAAAGGATAGGTGTTCCGGGCCTTGGGGTTTTAACAGTAGTTAGCTTCTGAACCAGTCTACCGGCTCAAGCTTCGTTCTTTGTTCATGCGAGATTGCAAGGGGATTCTGGAGTTGTACATTTACATCTTTCTTTTATGGGATATTTGGTTTGCCGATCAGGTCGTAGTTATCAGCAGCCTTCAGACAGGCGTCAGTAACGTTCGCTGTGCCCCGTAGTACGCCGATGCATTTGAAAATTTTAGACGGTGATTCGCAAAACCTTAGACTGCAGAAACCCAGAGTATTTTGAGCTTTCCTTGTAGTGCAACAACGCTCTATGGAGAACAGAGCGAGCGAGACTATTTCAGCGCAAGATGCTAGTGTGGCTTTGTTTGTGTCCCAATACCTTGTAAACAAAGGCGCATCACGTGGACCAACGATTCATCAATTAACCGACCATCATCGACTCCCAGTCATCTTATTTGTTGGTATCTACCCCAAATGTGACAAATTTGCGTTTACTTCGTGTGTGGATCTAGAATGGGTCGGACTAAGGCCTTGGATTGCTCTCCCTAGATGATATCTCCGCGGTACTAGGCCTTTTGATGCATTCCTTATTCACCTGAGCTCCATTTTGGAAAGTGAGAGTGGTTTACTGGTTACCGTGAGTCAACTCCAGATCCTAGGCCATCATTATGGGGCGTTCTCAGTGGTTCCGCCCGGATATCCTGCGATTTCCCCTCGCTGCACATGACGGATCTCGTTTGGAATCGCTGCCGTAAAGGCTCTCTGGTCATGCTTTACTGTAGCCTCGTTCAACGTCACGTTATCCTATGTTCCGGCAATTCTTCGGAGACTGCCAATTATCTCGGCCTAGTGCTTCATGACCTGAACCATGCGCTACCCAATATAAATATCTTGGCGGCCCGTCGTAGTCAGAGATAAAAATACACACCCAGCGGCCCGCTGCTACTATTTTAGTCGCGCCAATACCCTTCGCGCTCGCGGAGGTGTCAGTAGCGGCCCGTAGCGTCGACTTGCTGGCATCATGGCGTACGCCATTCATTGACTAGTAGTCATTAATGCCGTGTTTACCCTATATAAGCAGGCTAGGCAAGGGCTCAAAACATTCACTCGTTCACATATTTCATTCTCATCCCTTGCATCTCAATTAAAGCACGATGTTGACTGCCCAGCTTGTCGTTGCATTGCTTGCTGGTATGGCGTCAGGGTCTGTGGTCAAGCGTGCCGCTCCAGGTGGGTCTTCCTCATCATGAGTCGTACCATGCTCGTATAAACAAATGTTCTTCTTTAGTCGACGGGATAGCAGGGTATTCTACTTTGAATGGCGGAACCACTGGTGGAGCAGGTGGTGCAACGACGACGTAAGTCGGGCTACTGTTGAAATCTGCGTTCCAGGTTAACAGATCGTGAAATTCTAACAGAGTCACCACACTTGCCGCGCTTCGTTCCGCTGTAGCGGGAACCACAGCTAAGATCGTTAAAATTTCTGGTATTATTACCGGTGGTGCGTGACAGGATCAATAATATCTTATTACGAGACCAGAGTGATAATTGACAACGAACAGATGGCGAGGTAATCGATATCGGCAGCAAGTAAGTCCGTTTGATAAACAATCTGTACAAACGGTTAACTCGCTTTGACGTAGAACAACTGTTTTAGGTGTTGGCGCAAACTCTGGTGTTACCGGCGGAGGCTTCCGGATCAAGGTATGTGAAGTGCAGTGTTAAGTTTTTGCTACTCAAACCAATCAACTCAGAACGGTAAAAACGTGATCATCCGCAATTTGCGGCTATCTAAATCGCCTGCACCAACGGATCTGATTGGACTCCAAAATGCGACCAATGTTTGGATTGACGTCAGTAGAATTTTTTCCCCTGCTTCACTCTCGGTATTTATGTCCCCTATATTTTAGCATAACACGGTATGAACAGTATAAGAATACTGGTTATTGACATTCAACTCATCGAGCTCGCTTATCCTTAGTTCAGTTCGGACCTTGACCACGGAAAGGATTACTACGATGGGCAATGTGATATCACTCATGGCAGCGAGTAAGTTCAAACTATTGTGCAAGCCCTATACGCTCTGTTTATCTTCGTAGCTATGTCACCGTCTCTTGGAATGTCTTCACGGAGCACTACAAGGTTTCTTTGGTCGGGCATTCTGACAATAACGCTGCTGAGGACACCGGTCATCTCCGGTAAGTCAAAGCCTGTTTTACTTACAATTATAGTATGCTGATTTCTTTGCTCTTGATAGGGTCACCTACCAGTAAGCTGCCTGTTTGCGAGCATGGACATGTAACTCCTTTCTCATCAACTATACAGCCACAACTACTTTTTCAACGTTAATTCCCGCCTTCCATCGCTTCGGTTCGGAACAGGGTATGTGTCAAGTATTATTCCTCTAGAGGCTACTGGTTGACTGAGGCAACACCATAGCCATGTCTACAACAACTATATGAAAAACGTTTTTGACTCCGGAGTTGACTCTCGTGATGGCGCTCAAGTCTTAGTTGAGGTATGTAAAAGAACGTCAGACTTGGATATATGCGCTGGTTCTGACTGTCTTGCAGAGTAACGTTATGGATAGCGTTCTACTTCCAATCGAGACAAAATTAAATGGCGGATAGTGAGTGCTTTTTCAGTGACCGTATTTTATCTACCTCGTTGCTCACCCTTGAGTTTGTAGTGCCGTACAACGCAACAACCTATTGATAAATACTACCATGAATACTGATTTGGTCACCGGGACTTTGACTACTGTTCCATACACTTACACGTGAGGCGACTTTTCGCTCGTGAACCTGATGGAAAATTGGCTGACCGATTCTCACAGCCTTGATGCCGCAAGCACCATTGCTGCTACTGTAGCTAAGAGCGCCGGAGCAGGGGTAGTAACCTTCTAGCCATGTACACTCAGAACTCTTGAACATAACGGCTCTAGATAAAGCAAATACTGAATTCGATTTCATATGATGTTCTTGTCATAATGTTTGTGTTCTGTCAACCCTTTAGCGGCCGCCCGGTCCCCACCCCCACGGACTCTCCTGAATTCCCCCTTCGCGTGCGAGTTCGAGGAAGGCCCTAGAGTGCGTATTTCCTGCTGCTGCCTGGTGATTTGACCCCCCAATAGTAGTTCCGCACTCGGGGCAAGTACTCCGTTGCATCGCCCCTCCGCACTATTGACTCTAATTAGTCTACGTCATTGGCAAAAGATAATGAACGTTCACCTCTCCGATTACGTATGGATGTCCATTCACACATTCGTAGAAATGACCGGTATGGCCTAAAGAGGAGCGATTGATTAGCGATGTTAAGCAATGACCGAGTTACGTCTCAACTCACTCAAGTGATCCGAACCTTCCATTAACGCCCGCAGTATGCTCCTGCTCTCCTCTCGGCTAACTGTTGAGTACCAGGCACCAGCTGCAACGGATCGCTTCAGCTCATGCCAACTCTCAATAATAGGAGCTGATGGGGCACGGAAGTGAATTTCTAGCCACTGCATACGTGTGGAGCGCTCGTCGTGGGACCAGCGGGTCATGTACTCATAAGCGACCTTCTTCCGTAAAGCTACCGCGTCTTCATAACCGTGATCGCATAGTTGAAGGAGAGCGGATTTAGTGGCTGGTGTCAAAGCCCCATTCTCGATAACATTGCGACATCGCTGTGCCACCTGCTCGAAGCGGGCTTGTAGAACCACGACTTGACACTTTGCAACTTTATTCCAAGACTCGGAAGCCTCCGCAAAATCAAGGGCGACCTGCGAGTCATGAACAGCACGTTCGAGGAAGAATTCGGCTAGTTTGATCCATGGAGCGCAGTTTTCAGACGAGGAGTCACGCGTACGGATAGCCTTGCTGGCCTGCCCGGCGGTTTCAGCTAACACGAGCAAGGTACGAATCGTCACCCAAAACGCCTCAATAACGAAACGAAGGCTCGCTCGTGGGGGAGGTTGTCCAATTGTCATGCGTGCTAGCCGTAGTGCTGTTTGTTCAGTTTCACGTGGGGCGCGCTGAGGGTGAGTCGCAAAGTGGTTCATCTCCTCTTGGAAAAGAGTAGATAAAGAGGCTTCGTAGGTCTGAGCTGTAGAATCACGATAAACCGAGACCTGCTGGGCTTGCCTGTACGCCGCCAAAACCTGCTTGGTAGCACCTCGCCAAGCTTTCGAGTGACTCAGTGGAGCGGCGTGGTACTCGTTCAGATTGTCAAGTGCTGGAAGTGGCGTCGGACGATCTGGTTGTTTTTTGAGCAAGATATCGAGCTTGTCCTTGGCTGTTGTGATCGCTTCTAAATCTGGTTGAACATATGCCTCGCAGCTGCTGACAGAAGAAGTTACAGAGGCCTCCAGGCCAGTCAGCGCCTTGTCAAGGCTTTTTTCGGTTTGGGAGAGCGACTTCGAGAGTTTAGTCGAAATATTGTGTTGCATGATTGCGAGGTTGGAACTCTTGCAGATGCGGCCATAACGAAGAGCGGTAATATCGCCTCGACATGTTGGGCATACCGGGCGAGTCCGGCTTTCGCCATGAGTTTCAGGAGTGACTGCATAGTTCCATTTGCCAGTGAGCATGTCTCGAGAGTAAAAGTCGCCGAGGTGAGTGATGCCGTCCAGGGTTTCGACCGTGAACACATGGCCACAAGCGAGTGTGATAGTCATCGAGTCCAAAGAGTTATCGTCTTCCAGGTCTCGAAGGGATGTGTGCATGATAAGATCAACAATTGTGTCAAGTGTGTCTCCACGAGCGCAGATACGGCACGTTTGACTGGCGCAAGGCTCTCCACAGACTGGTGTAGTCCATCCGTGAGTATAGAATACGTGAGTTATGAAAATACACACCTGAAGGACAAGGGTGCCCGCAAGCCAGTAAATTCTGACATTTCTCGTCGCAGGGAAGCCGTGTACACGCCTACAAAGTATCGTCCGTCTTAGTAGCTCAAGTTCTCGTAACTAAGCCTCACCATTCCACAAGTAGCAGGGCATTTTGCATGAACGCACCGCCAAGAGCACTTCTGAACGCAGGGGCTGCACGGCATGGAACAAGCCTTTGGGCAGGTATGGTGGGGGCAAATTTGACGACACCCCTGGTTACATAGTCCCGAGCATTGATGTCCCTGCTCGCAATGATCTTGACAGTCGTGGCCGCAAAACAGCCGGCGTCCGCAAGCGTGAGGTACGTGAGTAGATCTTGAGATCTGCGCAACCTCGTCTTCGGCCGCAGTGTTAAGCTTTTGACAATCGCTGCAGTAAGCATTGCACGATTTGGAGCAGCACGAATAGCCCGTTCCGCAGGGCTCCTTGCATGCGAAAGTACTGGGGTCCTGATAACAAGGCATTTTAGCGCTGTGTTCGCATGTCGGCAGCTTCTTTATGACGGTTTGTAAGCACTTGATTTTTTCTGGTAAGCGAGATAAGTAGCTACGGAAAGTGTGTCAATTTATACTCCTTGCGTCTATCATGAAAAATAGTAAGGCTCACCAGGGCGCCGAGGGATGTATGTGACCACACGAAAGGAGAATTCCTCGCACAGGGAAGCGACAATCACCGCATCCTTTTGTACACTCAAAGCACTTCCTATCACAAGGATGAGCGAGTGGGCAGAGCTTAAGGCAAGGTTCGTGGCATTTGGTAGCGACGTGGTTGGGATCGTCGGCGTGGCACTATTTCATTTGCGGAAAACTTAAGTACTAGGTTGCATTAGTACCATGAACTCGCATACCTTGAAGGGACAGTGGTGTCCGCATGCTAGAAGAGCAGCGCAGGGCTCAAGGCATCCACCTACACCAAATACGTCGGTGAGTAAAACCGCTTATATTATTGCAGATGGAGCTTACCGTCTGGCGAAATAATTGGAATTACGCCTGGCTGGTCGACCCACTGGATGTAATCCGGGTGCTGGCTGCATGAGATTGGTAAAGCTGTACCAATCGATTCGCTTGCATGAAGCTCCTGAAGCACAGTCGCCCATATACGACTCCCGCGCGCAAGCTCAGGGGCATTTCCAAAGATGTATAGCCCATGCTTTGCGCGCGATAGCCCTACATTGACTCGGTTGTCGGACTGAGAACAAGGCTTCGTGATTACATATTACACGAAAGTGATTTCGCTACCCACTTTCAAAAATCCAATGTGAGATCGTGCCCCAGGTGTATGCTGCAAGCTCGAGATATTCCCATCGAATTTAGTGCCGTTGTTTCGGACCAGACTTAATATAATAATATTTCCCTCTTCCCCTTGGAAGTTATCGAGGGTCCTAAACTCATGGTATATCAAGTGACTAGTGTGGGAGGTATGCAATAGATATACCTAATCAAAACCCGGCTGGATGCTTGAACTTGTTGTACGGTTGTTACATCTTCGTCCTCGATACCATGCTGCTCCAGAAGCTCAGAGTCGCGCTCGTCAATCACTGTAGTGACAACGTTCTGCAACCGCTTGCGAATCTTCGGAATTTGACCCAAATATGCCGCGAGAATAACGATGTCTTTGGGCGAATTGTAGCATCCTTGCCTAAACTCATGTTAGTATATACGCGAACTTGTTAAAGGAGAAGTATACTGACTTTAGAAGATGTAAGACAAGATCGTGCATCATATCAAGCTTCAGGACGAATCGATTAATCTTTTGCTTTCCTAAGTATGAAACGGCAAACCTCGTAGGAATTATGCTTGGAGACGGCATCCTCGCCCCCACCGGCCTCCCTTTGACTGTGACTCACGAAGAAAACGTTCTTGTGCATTCCTCGGACCTTGGGGTAATCCAAAACAAGAGGATGATCTTCTAGCTTAGGATATAGGTAGTTCCTGTGGGCACCGCATTGGGGTTAGCTTCACCAGCTCATAGATAGAAATCGAGCGAACCGGATTAGTGAAGAAATATCAGGGCGCATTCGGCGCTGCACATCAAGTCGAGACATTGGGAACCCAGAGGATGAAAGCCGTTCCATGAGACTCATATCAAATCGGTAGATCTGGCCAGTTGTACGGTTGTCGGTAGACAGCTCTATAAAATCAATTAACAAACGGTGGTTTTCGGATAGGATCGGCTACCAACTATAGTTATTGACGTTGGGACGGAGTTGTAACGGATCGCCGATCATAACAACTTGCTCGACCGATGGGACGAGGCTCGCCAAGATGTGAGATTCCAATACTTGACCAGCCTCTTCAACAATCATAACCTTCGGTTGCATCCCCTAGAAGACCGGTGTAGGTTCAGATACGTCTGCTAGATAGGGTTGCTCGAATTCACGTACCGATAAGAGAGATACAACCTTGGCGGCGCCTGTTTCAGACAAAATCGTCAAATCAATTAGACTCGATCAGATATCCAATGAAATTAATCTTACCTGTTGTAGTACAACCCACGATATGCGCGCGTTTGAGAATGGTGACTCGGTTCTACTCGGAAATGATGAGTCGTAAGTTCTAACATTACAAGCGGAGTTGTAACTATTATAGATACCTGATCTTGAATCTCCTTGAACTTATGAAGTGCCTCGGCATGCTGACGTCTCAGGTTTTCGAAATCGTCTACCTGGCTTTGACGAATCGCCTCACTGGCCGCCATGTACCAAGTATCGTAGAGAGCCGCCCGTTCCGACAGCGACATATGCCACACGCTGGGATCAGCTACAAGGCTTTCGATAGGCCGGGTGGTCTGCGGTACGATTGGAACCTCTTCAAGCCCATGCTGGTACAAATAGTCGTGAACGAACTGAGTGTGCTGTTGTCGAAGGGCGATGATGCCGGCTGTTTGTGTGTAGAATTAGCTTCGCCGAAGATATTGGGTTAAACAACTAACCGTCCGGTGTGTCGTCCAACCCACCTTCCTCGGATAGCATGTTGTACGGATTAAAGCTCGGTACCAAATCACTCGATGCTACCAACTTCTGGTGAGGCGTCGGCGGCTGTAGAAATGCGAGGTCTCGCCCATTGAGCCAGAAGTTCAGAACTGAAAGGTCTCCTTGTTTCTCGCCAACTGTTTGCCATTCGCTCTCGGCGGCTTGGACAACCAAAGACCAGATCCAGGACGGAGGAGCTGAGAATAATTCGTCGTAATGGAAGGGGTAGTCAGCCAATATGCATTGCTCCAAATGATCTTGAGGGACATCACGGGTGGCGAGCTTCTTCATTAGATCAACCATTTCCGTTTCTTTACTCTTCATCTCGCGATAGGCCGAGTTGATTGTTCGGTCCATCTTTGACTTTGCTTGAAGTTTTTCAGCATTTTCGAGTGAGAACTCCATGATTCGCTCGTCCGCAGCATGTCTAGATCCCAAGCGTATGATGTTGTTGGTTATATTCGCATCAAGTACTCCCTTGAGCATATGATCGAGAGCATGGTTGGTGAATGCGACAAGTAAAATCGGCTGAACGTTGTTTTTGATCAATACTCGGATGATCTCGAGGCCTGTGTAGCTCTGGAACACAGTCCTTCTCTTAGTGTATGCGCTTTAGTAAGCCAGTCCAGCATTCCTCACCTTTCCGGTACCTGGGGGCCTACATTTGATACAATTGTGAGATAAATGCATTAAATATCGTGGGCGTTATACATACCCTTGAATCAAACATACTTCGCGGGTAAGTGAATCAACTACAGCCTCGGCCTGGCTCGGATCAAGTCGACTGGCCCGAATTAGCTCCGCCCTCGCTCGAGTGATTGAATCCGGATTAGTGGTCGTTAGCGCCAAAGACTGAACGTTGGCCTCGGAAGGGAACAGGTCTTTCAGTTCAAAAGCAAAGCGCGGAGTCAAAGAGTACCCGGGAGGAGCAACTTGGGCGTTCTTCAGTTCTTCGGAGGACTGGTGGCAGAGGTATTGCGAAAATGGGAGAAACTCGGGGCTCATTTTTAGCGCTTCAAGGAATGGACGAATACCCTCAAAAAATACCGGCGCCTCGACAAGAATTTGAGTCCCAGGGATTCTGCTTCGGTTTTGAAGCGCGCGCACGATTCGGAGCTCGGCGGACGTATCGAAAAATGAGACTCGTAATGAGACCCGGTCCTCACCCTTCCTGGCAGATTCCACAAGATCCCTAGGTGAGCTTGCCACGGTCCCGACGTAAATATCCAGACGATTCAGCGAGTCTTTCCATATCAATGCGACCAATCCACCCTGCATTAGCCGTTTCTTGGCAACTTGCTCCCAGTACCCTGCTCGAGCTGCGGCCTGTTTGCTTCGAGCTTTTCCGGGAGGTGCGTCGAATACAACCCCTACCGATGTTCCACGGTTGTTCAAGGTCAAAGGTTCGAAGGTGACGTTTGTGAATACGCTGAATATCACCGATTCTTGGACGTTCGCAGGCGCAGCGTAGCGCCCGCCTCCCGCCTGGATAATTTTCGACAAAATACTTTCCGATGTCGGAGGCCTTCGGAGGTCGGCAATGACGAGTTGAATTGCCAGCCGAATTGGAGCACTAGAAACAACATGAATTTCAAAGGTGGTACTAACGAGAATAGCTGCATGACTCACGTAAGCTCCTCGCGGAGTAGGCGAAACTGAATATCCAAAAGACGCTCTACACTTTGCTGGGGATGGAAGTGAGGTGCCTCGGGAAAATTTGGAGGTAAATAGGGGTCATCTTCGCACATAAGCTCCTCATGTGTGGGCGCAATACGGATATCTTCGATGGAGATATGATCGTTATCATGACGGGGGCCTTTATCACGAAGTTCGCCAGGGCCGTCATGATCGGAAATCCGCTGAAGATTCGCCAGGAGAGCTTCTGAGCTCACGGTGCCGCTACGAGTGAGTTGTTTCGAGGAGTTTGAGACTTTGGTTAATCCTCGTTCAATGATGCTGAGCACTTGAGTCTTATTTCGGTCGAGGTTTTTGACGATAAAGGCTTTGACTTCGCCGTCATACGAGGTACACTCATCGTCGAAGCTCGGAGGTGGGCCTAGAGCAAGTGCCCAGTTGTCGAACCAGTTTGCAACTTGTCGGGCTAGCTGACAGACATTTGGGTTTTCGACGGTCGCATTTTTGAACCGGGTTAGGTACCTGCGTCAGCTAAAGCATGAGACCCTGATGCATTGGTATTGTGGCGCAGGTACGTACTCGAAGAACACAGTAAACAATACCTTGAAAACGTGCATACCGCTTAGTGACTTTCGCCCCGGCTCCTTGAAAGACCGTGCGTTCATCAATCGTTCCATATGAGTCTGAATCGTGTTGTTGAACACTTCGAAGTTGGTGTGCACCAAACCATAAAGCATGCTACAGATAGAGCCGTTCAGTGAGACTCCTTTGGAACACGAGCAAACCGTACTTGACGTCGTTATGCATTGTACTCTTGATTACCCATTCGGATGACAAGTACTTCAAAAATAGAGGGATAAATAATGGTTGCATGAGCATGAAGCTATTCGCTTACCGTTAGGAGTGGAACATAACCTCGTTGAAAAGACCACGGGCCAGTACAACCCTCAGGGTACCTAATCGCATCACCAAATCGCAGGATTCCGTTACCCTAATAGCTTATTGAGTAATTCATTCAAGTATTAGTCGTAGTGGATATTGAGCTCACCTTGGTAAGTTTATGCATATGCTCCTAAAAATGGGTGAGTATTAGGTAGTAACTAACATTAGATACTCACATAGCCCTCCTCGGCGGTCTAGTAAGTGATTATTAGAACTGAATCCATATATCTAGGGCGAAGTCCCACTCACCCAACTAGTATTCTCAGTGTTTGCGTTGCACACGAGTTCCAAGAATGCATAAACCTGGCTTGCGGTCTCGAACCTGAAGCTATCTTCCGTAAACCTCTTCAAGAAGTGGTGCGTTTGCCCAGGAGTTTTGTTCGACCCAACTCCGGCGGCAAATTTATCAGTTTCGAGAGATGGAAAACTTCCCAACCCCGCAGCCTCGAAATAGGACTTTAAGGAAGTCGATGCTTCTGGGACGACCGGGACATCAGGATTGGCGGTATGGTCGAATCTGCACTCTTCCCCGCGAAAACACTGTCCTGTTGACCAGAAATATCGACAAACGCCGCGCGGGACATTGACTTTAGAGAGAATTCAGTCTCTTCGTCAAATTATAGTAGTTATTGCCACTCGTACCCGAGACAGAGGAGGCGGCATGTTGGGCACCTTGTGGATTGGGCCCCTGTGAGGTGAGGTAGGAATGGATAATTAGCGCATTCTTGATAGTCTAAAGAAATATACACACTCGGTTGAGATTGGCTATTTGAACATTGGAACCGTTAGATGAAGGACCTAGAGGGAGTCGTTATTATCCGTTAACTTGCGTTGTATAAAACCCCCTTGCGCTTACCAGGATTCGGATGCGTCCCAGATGTAGACCCCGTTGCCGGAGGATTGTTATGGGAGAATTTACATTTATCTCCTTGTCGGCAGCCGCCAGGAGTTCGATAAAAGCGGCACGGAGGCTTTGAAACCATGTTATCTCGAGCAGAGTGGTGGACGAGAACAAGTGGCTCTGGGGTTAGCCACTAGATGAAATACCCCAAAACGATTACGTAATATACACGCGGGGTAGCCACTCCGACAGAAAACGGGGTCACAACCCCAAACGTTCGTCACACTTTGCCACCGAGCGTCTGATTATTTCGATATCCATATAAGTTAATAAGATTGCCTCTCAGGCTCCAATAAAGCGCGACCCCGAATCCCAAGTGATGTACACGTTCTCAAACTGGTAGGGGGTCTGTGAAATCAGAAACAATTGATTGAGAGAGCATAAGCTGGGTTCCCGTTCATCATAGTACAATGGTAAGTAGCTCACAATGGTATCCATACGTATGTAGGAGTTTAACCATAGATAAATATCGTACAGGAGATGATACATAAGCGCATACAGTCAAATCTCAACTACACTTGAACCTACGCGAGGCTCAGGTTGTCCTGGATTTCAACAACCGTCGAAGCTCTTGGAATTTGGTGGTAGTGAACTTGCGTAGTTCCTGCTTCCAGTCTGGTCGAGGAGGAACAGCTGGGATAGAGAGGTTATAGTGCATTCGTTGAACGGCAACCTCAACGTCCCTGGAAGGTGAGATTGGCGATCGAGGTGCAGCTCCCCGATACAGCCCCAGTGCCTTCGAATACGACTCCAACGCTGTCACAGAGTCGCCACCAGCTTCGTTGATAAGCCCGAGGGCTCGCGATTCGGTAGCCTCACACCAGAGATCGCCAGTTTCTTGAGCGACTACTTTCATATGTTCAGCACGAGACGAAGCTTCAGCAAGGTCGTTCATGCCGCATGCAACTTCGCAGAGATTATAGAGTATATGCGCTTCTGCGATCCTAGCGTCGCTGTTTTGAGCATCTTGAAGTAACCCAACCAAGAGGGGGCTGATGTCTCGATCTCCGCTGCTTGTTCGGCGGATTTTAGCGAGCGTGAGCTCGCACTCGAGACGGTTGTTGTGATCCCCATTTCCCTTGAATATATCGCATGCGATGGTTAAATCGGAATTGGCATTGTGATATTCTTTGAGCTCGAAACTGATTTGACCAATCCATAGAAACAACTGAGCTCGCTCCCCTGCATCTTGGGTCGCATCGCATGCGGTTCTGAGAGATTTTATGGTGTTCCTGTAGTCCCTCGACAAGAATGTCGTCGAGCTAGCTCGAAGAAGGTTCGCTAAAGAAGGGCGGCGGACGGGATTTTCGGTTGGAGGGTGCAACACTCGAGCCGCCGGATATAGCGGGTTGTCGACTGATTATTCAAAGTTGTATCAAAATCAAGCTGGGATCAGATTAGACAGTTTAATGAGAGTAGCTTTTCATCGTACCGTCCGTTAACCCCCCTCCCTGAATGGCTTCGTAAGCTGGGATTCGCGTATCAATACTACGCTGGTCGTTGGATTGCGCATCTAAATCGTCCTCTCCCGGATGTACTCTCAATCGAAGTTCGGAAAGTTGACCGAGTTGACCAAGCTCAAGAACTGAGGCAGGATCAACAACAACCCAAGACATTCTTCCTTGACGGTCTTGAACCTTGCGTGCAAAGTCCCGGCGCCTATTTTGCCAATTGTGTGGCAAATGTGGCTCCAGCCTGACGCATGCTTCTTGAAGTAATTCCTATCACGTAAAATTTGGTCTACTGTACCAACTAATCAAAGTTGATTCCACGCACATCGTAAGAACCGCTCAAGTGGACCAGTGTAGACTCTCTGCCTCCATTCGCATTCTGAAAGGTAATAAGAATTCTGCGACCGGCTTCGCTCTGTTTCTCCGCGTTAGAAGCTAGAGTACGAGGATATCAAACAGTAAAACTAACCGGGGACCGCCGATCATCTTGTGCTCCAAAAGACATTGTACGTCAACCTAGGGCTGGAAAATATGTGGATGTACTCAAGTCAGGGGAAGGGTAAAAATCGAACAAGAGGTATGGTGGCAGGTGAGAGGAGGGATAACTCGTGCCCAACCGTATATCGAGGACAATCCTCCCATCATGTTATATCCATATCGGCTCTAGCATCCTCGCGCCTGGCGCTGTGTGGCGACGCCGATTCTGGATGTTCTATTCATTGTCAGGGACATGAGGCAGCTTTGCACAGCCCCGTAGCATCCCACCATTGATCGGCCAAAGCTGTTCGCCGTGTTCACGTCATCCACACGCTGCAACACTTTGACAGTTGCAAGTATTTACTGAAGCCTTTTCGACGCCGCGCGTACGCCACCGGTCAACGTGTCGAATCGTGGGAACGTCGAGGTCGTGAAATCCACCACGATGAACAACACGCCAATCATAACACAGCCGCGCAATAGAAGGGGCACTCCGTGATTAACCGTAGATCGATACACATACACATAAATACAGAAGCAAGGCCCAGAATGGAGCAGAAAGGGAGTACGAGCGCTCACGAGAATCTTGCGCTCAGATTGCTTGACCAGTTACTTCCTGAGGCCTCCTTTCATTGTCATCACCTTGCTCGTATCTCGCTGCAAGCTCGGGTAATCGTTCCTCCTTGAGCGCACGCAATTGAGAAAGAAGAAACTCGGTGCTCGGCGGGCCATTCCGCCCAGTACCAGTCCCAATCCCTGACCCCGACCCGGAACCAGACGCAGTGGAATTGGACCGAGCCTGCTGAGCTTGCAACCCGGCGACGACCTCGTCCAGTGCTCCGTGCTCCAAGACGATTCGCGCAGCACTGGGTTCGATTCGATGCAAGGCTGTCATCATATTTCTACCAAATGTATGCAAATGTCGATGCGTTTGTCGGTCAATCATCTTGACTGTATGTCGGGTAACTAGTGAGATGGCATCCAAGAAGCCGGGAGTAGCAAGAGCGCTCAGAACAATTGGGGTGTTATTATGTGTGTTGTGACCACTAGCAACAGCGACGTGCGTGATCTGTAAGATAGAATTGACGATCGATTCGATATGCTCTTCGTGAATTAAACCGATCGCGACGAGAGAGGAATAGCCTTGGTCCGAGTGCGTGAAAGTTCGCAAATAATTGGTGTTGCCATGAGTATCTCGAACCCGATCGACCACGTACTTGAGGGCTACCTTCATAGTAGCTTCATGAACGGAGGAATCCCGAAGCAAAAGCAAGAGATGAGGGATAAGTTGAGGAGGGAGATGTGTTCGACGGTATGGTTGCTTTCCAGTGATTTCAAAAGTCAACAACTTGACTATATGCGCCTTCGATGTCGAACTCAGTATCGCATGGCCCTCGGGTGGACTTCCAGCCGCAAACTCAAGCAAACTAGAAAAATCTCGCGCGGCGTTGGCCCGAAGCGATAGATAAGCACTGTAAGGGCTCGCGACAACAATCTGGTGCAGCTCAGCAAGCACGGCTTCCACAAGGTTAATCGCTCCAGCTCGCAACAGGTGAGGTCCCAGCGCCCGAATAATAAATAAAAGCTGCGTCGCGATAGCACCCTCGAGCCGGGCAACGTCCAAGTTAGAGTCAACATCGGGCCAACTGTCGAGATCTGGGGTCGAAGCGGTGGGTTGCAATAGATTAGCGTCCGTTCCCGATTTAGGAACTTTGATCGCCATCCACCGTTTGAGAATTACCGGTGCAAGGGCAGCCAAGGCTCGTGCTCCAGCCATCCTGACGTTAAATCCGGAATTTCTCGGGATGCCAGATGAAGCCTCGCTCCCGTGCCCGCGCGAGCTAGTCGTTCCGAGCGTACGAATGATACTCCCGAGAGGGCCACGCGATAAATCAGTCGGCCGAAGGTAATGTTCAAAGCTAAACACGGGTATGATGAAGTTTATTTGTGTTTCGGGCTTGCCAGATTCTGCGGTGGGCCTGGGACGATAGGAAGGACTGAGGAGACCGTTTTCAGGGCTATCAGATATTGCCT
>WSTJ01000480.1:0-24166 GCA_019623705.1 Ceratobasidium sp. 428 | reverse complement strand
GTGGAACGCCATTACATCCGGGTGACTGACCAACATTTATCTGACCAACTGTCCATCTCACCGCTGCGGGGATCCACCCAGTGGGTGACTTCCCGTAACGGTCAGATCACATCTTGGTCAGATTGTGTTGGCCAGATTTCGGACCGGATGCAACATCCCGAAGTCTGGCCAAGTGACCAAATCCTTGACTTCCCGTAAGGATAGTTCCTCCCGTCTAAGGTTTATATACCTTCAGTCACTCAAAGAGAAAACCCGGGTAGTTTTTGACGCTGATAAATGAGATGCATGCGCAGACAAGAATTCCAGTGTGTAAAACAAACAGGTGCTGCCAACCTGAACGCTTTTTCCGAAGCAGCTACGCCTTAACCACAACCGACAATGCCAAAGAAACATCCGCATATATCCAACTCCTGAGTTTGAGAGGTAACCCAACATGAGCACTCGACGCCACAGGATGTGTGTATATGCTGAGTGGGGTTTCCGAACATAGTAAATGGCTCGAATTAGATACATGTGGCTAAGTTAATTGTTTTTGGCACGTCCCAAAGCAAAATTTTATCCGATTCTTGCTTCCCAATCGAGTATACGTAGTTATCTATACCATACATTTGCGTGCGAACACATTCTTTTAAACAATCTTGAATCTCTCACGCATGTCTTGTCGACCGCCTGACCAGGCCGTGACAACTCAACTCAGCCCGGATAAGCGAAATTTCCTCGGATCCCGTCTGCATCCGACACACTGACCAGAAAAATCTGACCAAATCGTCAGCTGACCGTTACGGGAAGTCACCCAGTGGTATCCAACGTGGGCTTCGCAATCGTGCAGGCAGGGTTATTGAGATGTAGTTAGATAGCATGGGTATAGGACTCGCATAAGTAAGCTGAGCATATATCCATAGAACCGGTTTGATGATGATGCGTGGAGACAAATCGCTCCCACCGCTTAATCACCGGCAGAACAACGCGAGTATGCTCTTTCCCTTTCAGCTCAAAAGAGGTGAAACGCTCAAATCAGAAAACCTCGACATGCTTTTTCCCGACTTTAGGTACCTAGAGCATGAGCGACTGGAACTTGCTTGAGGTGAAACCGCTCACAACCGGAGCAAGGCTCGCACATCATGTCTAGGGATCGATATGATGCAGACCTCCTCCTCTCCCTCTCCAGATGAAATGAGTACAGCGCGATATCTTCCAGCTCCAGATGAGCCAGCCCTGTATATTTGCCCGTGTGAATAATGATAGTGACTATCAAGCCGCACAAACTACCCACGCTCAGCCAAATCAGGAACCGTGTAGGCTTACTAGTTCAACACTCTCCAAACCTTCATTATCTCTCCCAGCAATACGCCACGCACGCGGCCAACATCCACGAAATACTATTTTATTTGGCTAATATTGCCTTTTCCACTCGTCGAGACGTCGCTTTATATCATTAGAACGACTCACTTTGAGGTGAATTTGCTCAGAGGTCTTATTATCTGCTCGTGTATGTCATTCATGGTAGGATTAACAGCCAAGGGGCGGTGTACAGTCACTAAAAACCGTAAACGCATATATATAGCCTGGTCGTCGATTTTTCGGTGGTTTTTCTATTGCGCGCTTCGGCGCAAGCTGAGTTTCTAAGCTCAGCTACTATGGGATCCATTCTGGCCATGACCGCATAACAAAGAGAAGTTTACAAACAAGCAAAAGCTTTCTGTACCTCAAGTATATCGTTCGCGCAAACAGTGACGAGAGCAAAGCTCAGCGTAGAGCTCGAGAAACAATTCAGGCACGCCTGGAAGGCCCCAAGCACAGCCTCCCCGCTTTATCATTGGGAGAACGAGCTCAAGCTCCCTCCTTTCGAGGTCCCGAGATTTGAAGCGCTCAAATGCCGATGCGGTATGTAGTTTGTATGAGTTATCGGTACATGAGATCTGGTCGCTGCTTGGTACTATGAGTCGGCATGAATAGGGGAGGTGGAGGGTTAGAGCAATGATATACAGCTATGTACAAGATGCTGAACAGCGAACATATCAGTGATTTTATTTCACTCCTTATTCTCTTCCAGATCATTAGTATCAGACTTATACCGTATACATAATTGGTGGAAAATGAATATTGCCGCAATCCAAAAAGAAATAAGACAGAGTTCCACCGTGTATGCTCAGCCAGAGAAATACGATGCGCATGTATTCTCTGGAAGATATATCTATCCATACGCTAAATACATGATGTGACCGGTATCGGCTCGAAGGCTGGGAAACAACTATGACTCCTGATAATGGAAATAGTGCTATCAGACGCAGATGTCCATAGCGACCACAGCGGCGGTCTCAGAAATGCTGATGCTGTAAGCATCGTATGGGAATTGCCGTTTTCAAATAAACTTGTACATCGCGGCTATCAAGGGCTGTGCGAGAGCGCTTGCTGAGGATGTAAATCAGGTGACCCAGCGCTTCCCCACATCGGCTCAACTCTGTTGTCAGTAAATCATCTTGCAACTCGTCTATCTGAAATTCGTCTGCTCCAATGGACAAACTCGCCAGTAGATTCAAGCAAAGCATTAAAAAACGTTTCGAAAAGCTATCTCGCCGTAGTACACCGAACGACCCGGAACCCTCAACCGCGTCAAGCGCTGGGCAAGGAACAAATACCCCGGCCATTGCTACCACTAGCTCACACCCAGCATCCGAACAAATTTATCCCCCCCACCCGTTATCTACAGGACCGGCGCCACACCCAGAGCCCTACAACGTTACGCAGCCTCCAGTGGCGACTGTCGCGCCAGCACCACAAATAGAACAAGTCGCCGCACGCTATGGCTGGTTGGGCCTCGCAGCGCTCATTAGAGTCACAAGCAGACTTAGTCAGCCCTTTGCGCCGCTGAAGCAAGTTGTCGACAGTATATCAGAGGTTGTCGAGACCTTTGAGGTAGGCGGAGGCTGTGCTTATCATTCGACATCCGATTGATAGTCTGGCATAGCTAGCAACCCGGAATCGTGACGACTTTCGGAAGCTCAAAGATGAGCTCAATACGTTGTTCAATGACCTCGCTGGATACTTCGGCAGTGATACATCACCTGCAATGACGTTCAGTATCGTCAACCTAGCAAGGTGAGCAACGGCGTTACTGACTGAACTGTCGACCTAACCAGCAAGCGCAGAGGAATCGAACAAGAGCTTATAGCCATCCGACGAAAGCAACGCCGCGGTGGAGTGGAGGGTTATATTAGCGCCGAAACAGACGCTGATCAGATACTGGAGCATTATCGTAGCCTGGAAGGGCTGTTTCGACGACTAACGGTAGGCGCTGGCTTCCGTCGGTGCGCGCCGCATTGACACGCATGTAGCTTAACACAAATATGGACATGTTGAAAGCCATCAACGAACTAGCGATGGTGAGTCGTGACCTATCATTGTAGGAATCATTTCGAACCCGGTGTTTTTGGCAGAATAATCGCCTCAAAGAGCTTCCTTATTCGCCAGACGCAAAGTACCGCTCTGCAAATTCGTCCGTCGTCCTGCGAGGTGAATGCACGCCGAACACTCGCGTCAAAGTCTTGGCGGACCTAGGCGAGTGGGTAAGCGAAAGTAAAAGCCCAAGGATCTACTGGCTGAACGGCATGGCCGGCACCGGCAAAACCACGATTGCGTATAGCTTCTGCCGGAAAATGGACGACTCTCACAGGCTGGCTGCGAGCTTCTTCTGCTCTCGGCAGCTGCCAGGGTGTCAGGACGTCAATCGAATTGTACCTACGATCTCGTATCAGCTATCTCAGTTTTCTCTCCCGTTCCGAACTGCCGCCTCTCAAGCGCTAGAAAAAGACTCAGGCGCACATAACCAACCAGTACTGGACCAGTTTCGACAGCTGATCGTTGAGCCGTTAGTCAAGTCGAAAGACGCACTCCCTACGAACCTAGTGGTCGTGGTCGATGCACTGGATGAATGCGAGGGCGGCAGAGGCGCAGATATACTTATAGCTTTGCTCTTGTATGCCCGGGACCTCCCCGTCAGGTTCTTTGTGACGAGTCGTCCAGACGCAAGAATACTTGACTTGATGCGGAATCAAAGGGGAGAGCAAACTCCAGCGGAACTGCATCTGCATGATCTTGAGCGGTCAATCGTTACAGGTGACATTAGAACATATCTGCACGCCAAGATTGCATCCCGTATGGAGCATCTATCGACGTCGGACTTTGAAACCCTTGTCGAGCGGTCAGGCATACTGTTCATCTATGCGGCCACAGTGGTTCGGTACATCGAGTACGGCAACTTCTCTCGGGCCGCAAAACGGCTCAAGGGAGTGCTCTATAGCGCGAGGAGCGGCTCTGGGAATGACAGCGATAAAGACATCAACGCACTGTATACAGCCGTACTCGCGGCGGCGTTCGGGGACCCAGGTCTAGACGAGTCAGACCGGGTCGAGATGAGGCAAATCCTACACACTGTTGTATGCGCCCAGGAGCCACTGTCGATGGAGATGATTGCCGGCATCTTGGGATTCGAGAGCGGGGCGGTGCAAGCCGCGTTGGATCCGTTACTCTCGGTACTACAGGTTTCAGATACGACACGAGTCGTCACCACGCTGCACGAGTCGTTTCCCGACTACTTACTCGATAAAACCCGTTCTGGCGAGTTCCACTGTGACGCAAAGGTGCATAACGCCCGCTTGACGCAGATATGCTTTGACCGAATCAGCATACCTGATCCTCCGTTTAACATCTGCGGGCTCGAGTCATCGTATGTATTCGACAAACAAGTACAAAACCTACCCAGCCGGGTCGAGGAGGCGATCTCCAAAGAGCTTCAGTACGCCTGCCGCTATTGGGGTGCTCATATGATGCTGGTTGGGGACTCTCAGAATCTCGCTCGCATGCTGCAGAGCTTCTTGTCAGAGCGATTTCTGCTATGGCTGGAGGTGGTAAATCTGTGTGATCACATATATGATGGTGTCAGGATGCTCCAACGGATGCAGAAATGGGCCTCGGTGAGTCTCGAAGTTGAACGGGCTCACATACGGCTCACATTGGGTAGCATTCTGCATGGCTGGATGAAGACACCAAGGGGCTTCTCCGGGACGCCTGGATGTTTGCCGCTTCGTTCTCCTCAAGCCCGGCTAGACTTTGCACTCCACACATCTATGTCTCAGCGCTGACGTTTTGGCCGGACTGCAACCTGATGAGCCAGTCTTATAAACAAGAGAACTCGAAGATAATAGTCAACGGAAGTACTGCCATGAACCTGCGGAGTGCGATCCCACTGTCCGTACAAAACACCCAGGGTATAATCCGGAGTCTATCATATTCACCAGACGGCGCGTATATCATATCTGGCTCTGATGACAACACCATACGTATCTGGGACGCGCACACCGGTCAGCCAGTAGGACGGCCGCTGGAGGGACATACCGGCACTGTATGCTCTGTTGCGTACTCGCCAGATGGCGCATACATTGTATCTGGCTCTCAGGACTACACCATACGTATCTGGGACGCATGCACTCGTCAGCCATTGGGACAGCCGCTGGAGGGACATACCAGCTCTGTCGAATCTGTTGCGTACTCACCAGATGGCGCATACATCGTATCTGGCTCTCAGGACGAGACCATACGTATCTGGGACGCACGCACTAGTCTCCCAGTGGGACAGCCGCTGGAGGGACATACCAGCCATGTCAGATCTGTTGCGTACTCACCAGATGGCGCATACATCGTATCCGGCTCATATGACAAGACCATACGTATCTGGGACGCACGCACTCAACAGCCAGCGGGACAGCCCCTGGAGGGACATACCAGCGGTGTCAACTCTGTCGCATACTCACCAGATGGCGCATACATCGTATCTGGCTCTGGTGACAACACCATACGTATCTGGGACGTACGCACTCGTCAGCCAGTGGGACAGCCGCTGGAGGGACATATCAGCTCTGTCAGATCTGTTGCGTACTCACCAGACGGCGCATACATCGTATCTGGCTCTTGGGACAACACCATACGTATCTGGGACGCACGCACTTGTCAGTCAGTGGGGCAGCCGCTGAGAGGACATACCAGCTATGTCTACTCTGTTGCGTACTCCCCAGATGGCGCATACATCGTATCTGGCTCTCGGGACAACACCATACGTATCTGGGAAGCGCGCACTCGTCAGCCAGTGGGACAGCCGCTGGAGGGACATATCAGCCATGTCAACTCTGTCGCGTACTCGCCAGACGGCGCATACATCGCATCTGGCTCTTTGGACAACACCATACGTATCTGGGACGCGCGCACTCGTCAGCCAGTAGGACAGCCCCTGGAGGGACATACCAGGGATGTCACGTCTGTTGCGTACTCACCAGATGGCGCATACATCATATCTGGCTCTTGGGACAAGACCATACGTATCTGGGACGCACGCACTCGTCAGCCAGTGGGACAGCCGCTGGAGGGACATACCACCGATGTCTACTCTGTTGCGTACTCACCAGATGGCGCATACATCGTATCTGGCTCTGGTGACAACACCATACGTGTCTGGGACGCACGCACTCGTCAGCCAGTGGGACAGCCGCTGAGAGGACATACCAGCCATGTCAGATCTGTTGCGTACTCACCAGACGGCGCATACATCGTATCTGGCTCTTGGGACAAGACCATACGTATCTGGGACGCACGCACTCGTCAGCCAGTGGGACAGCCGCTGAGGGGACATACCAGCAATGTCTGGTCTGTTGCGTACTCACCAGATGGCGCATACATCGTATCTGGCTCTTTGGACAAGACCATACGTATCTGGGACGCGCGCACTCGTCAGCCAGTGGGACAGCCGCTGGAGGGACATACCAGCCATGTCAGATCTGTTGCGTACTCACCAGACGGCGCATACGTCGTATCTGGCTCTTTGGACAAGACCATACGTATCTGGGACGCACGCACCCGCCAACCAGCGGGACAGCCGCTGGAGGGACATACTGAATATGTCTTTTCTGTTGCATACTCACCAGACGGCACCTATATCACCTCTGCCTCTGAGGACCAAACTATTCGCATTTGGGATACGCGACTAGTCATACCAACGGGTGCGCTTCGAGAACCTGGCAATCCCCAATCTCAAGTTGCACAACCTTTGCGCTTTATTTCTGAACACAAGTCTACCGAACGACGTGTACTATGTAACCTTGGCTGCCAGATCGACTGCCCTCACATGGCTTGGACGTTACGTGAAGACGGGTGGATAGTGCACGACAACGACAAGCTCATCTGGGTTCCTCCTGATCTTCAGATCACCCTCATACTCCCACAGAACTCTGCAGTGCTACACAGGCGTGGCTTCCTGCAGCTTGATCTAGATTGCAACAAGCTTGGGGATTGTTGGACTGAGTACTTCCGGCCAGGGAGGCATATGAACCCGTGATTGAGTCAGTTCTTGCACATAACTATATGTTACCCTCCAATGTGTTGCGAGTCTCAAGGCTAGTCCTATGAATACATGACTTTTTATTTATTTATTCGCCGAGTGATTGTTTTGTGGTCAAGTACGTTGACCAGCGACGACCTTCGCCGTGCCGTTACTTTCAGCTTGACAAGCGCCGGGATTTGTAATGGCAAACCAAGCGGTTCGGCTTACGCCTACTCGCGCTGTTCAACTCCTATCGTCCATCGTCCGCTACATATCTACATAAACTACCACCGTTTCACTTGAATACAATACAACCTGATAGCAATCACATGATGAGAACTTCAGGTGAGCCCCCGCCATTCGATCTTGAGCGAATGCGGAAGACTTGTTGTTGACCCCGAGGCGCGTACCCACTGTGCAACAGCGAGCTGCTAATCGCACGTACGACCGTCGTTCCATTCTCTGGTATCAAATTCTTATTCGTAACTCGGGAGTACATCTCAATCTGCCCTGCCAACTCGCCGACCAACTCGAGGCTAGTCTCGGCTGTCAAGTCCTTCAGCCGATATAACCCTGCAACGCGCGTGAACCGGGGTCCGACGCGCCTCGACTATCACGAACCGTCTTGCGCGTGGCGGGCAGCATGTCCGACAGAGCTACCCCCTTGCATACCTTGTGCATGGTATACTTGACTTAGCGGATCCATCAGCTACCATTGAAGATGCAACAAGCTTAGCGTCGCGCCTTCCGGTGCGTGAGCACTCAGACGCATGAGTTGACTGTTTGTCTGGATAGAAAGGCCGCGGTTGTGGGGGCAGGCGTTTTCAGACGGTTGGAGGTTGTGCATTCGAGACTTTGGAGAAGCTTATCGCTGGGGCGGAATCCGTTTGACGAGGCGATCGAGAGGGTCAAGGCAAATAGCAGCGAACAGCTGTGAAGTAATATATTGATTAGGCAAGAATATGTGGCGGCTGCGGTTTAGTGCTTGTGAGTGCTTTGCCCATCTGTATATGATTGCGACAGCTGATCGCTTAATTCGCGAACACTACCTCCTGCTGCCAGACAAAGAGTTCACGCTGCCTCTGCGAAGCGCACTTGAGCGTCTCAAGGCGTCTCGTCTCTACCAAACCTACGGCACCTGCAACAAGTGGACCAATACGAGACACAGACCTCCCGCTCGCAATCCTCGAAGCGTCGCTTGGTATAACCAGCTCAAAACGATCCAAGCCTCGCCAGACCTTCGCTTCACCTCCGTCCACCTCTCCCTTCCCTCCGATCGAAATACAAGTCCACATAGTCTCCTGGTCTAGTAACCTTCGACAAACTGCTTCTACACGTGTGGGCGACGTTGTTTCATGCTAGCTTGGCTATCGGACCTAGAGTTTCGGAGTGTTGAAGCTCATGGGGTGCGACGCTAGGAGAGGGTGGACCGGGTCTGGAGGGTAGGGCTTGGAGAGGAAAGCAAGAGGAAGGTGGATAGGTCAGCCTTGTGAAACATGGAGGCGGGGAAGAAGTTGTTGTGGGTGGGCGGGGTGTTGTAAGAGAGATCGTCTAGTTTTTGAGCGGGTTATGGTCAGTACGTTCATTCTCGGTATCTTTCATATGCTGATATGCAGCGGATCTCGTGAAGGTCGTCGGTTCGACCTTGATTTTCGCCTTGTCCTATTTTATCATACAAAGGCCAGAGACGTACGATATAGCAAACTTCGAAACCCAAAGACGCCCATGTCAGAACCACTCACGCCACCTACCGTAGTAGCTCTACACACGTCGGCCCAACGCCCTCTAACCCAAATCTATACGCAATCCACCCGTCCTAGTCTTCGTGTTTTTACTCGTCCTAGTCTTCATACGCCAGCGCACGCACTGGGAGGATCAAACAAACGCCCTCGGTTTTCCGAAGGCTGCTCACGCTGGCGTACTTTACATGAGACGTGATCTTGGGAGCGTCGTTTCCGGCCGCCAGCTTGGATATCCGAGATGTGCTATGTTGAAGCATACGGCGTTGGAGATGCGCGAGCGGTTCGTTGCGCAAGTAGAACGGTGCGAAGTGGATGTGTTACCCAGGACGCTCGAAGTGGAGGAAGTGCGGGGACAAATGGGGGCGCGGGAACACTGGATCAAGGTTATGAGTGAGACTGACGAGGTATATCTCGCCCCCTATTGATTCGTTGCTCGGAATCACTCATGCCGAATCTTATAAGCAGCTCTATTCTTACTTCGAGGCGTTTTACGAACATCTTCCCGATCTTCGACGCAGATGTTTCGCTATGGGTGCTGATACATCGACGATGATGGTGAATACGTCAACGTGTTTGTAGAATCTGTATTGACCACGCGCGAAAAGGAAAGTTGGAGATCGGGAGAAGAACGGTGTGAAGGCTCCCGCTGAGACTTGATTTCAACGCTAATTTCTCTGAGGTTCGTCGGTATAATAGGGTGCTGGAGTCGCCGAAGCGAATATTCTGCAGTACGAACGATTGGCTGTGGCTACATGCGCTATTATTGGCGGTCGTTCCGAATATCTAACCTAACCCACGCTCCTCCGTTAGGCTATAGTGCTGATGCATATAGTTGTATTAGACCACGTTAGTTAATGGATAGACTACTATTTGAAGACGAATGGACAAAATGGCCCAGCAATGTTGACTGCAGGGCGCGCGGAAAACATGACGAGTTAACTGTCTTGAACCGGGCTCGTTACGGGCAAGGAACAGTGCTAGATTGATCCGGTAGGACGATCCCCCTTTTACGTTAGAGATCTAGCTCGTCGTGCTTATTATTGGGAACCGAGGTCGAACATATTATGTCGCATAGCAACTAGGAATGTAGAATATATATGAACACTGATGACTTCATGATTCGTACGTGACATGTCTGTGAGAGCAAAAAACGGGAAAAATGCTTATTTATGCAACCAGCGGTGCCCTTGCCTTTAACTCTCGCATAAGGTGATGGTGCCTTTTCGAGATTTGTATGAATCGTCGGATCGAAAAAAATTCGTTATACACATCTCGAGTCTCCGACCCTCAACCACGCATACATCCTGGTTCACATTGTATTACATGTAGTTCCAACAAAGCGCAAATTTAGTTGCGTTAATAAGTTATTTCATGACATATTCGACAAGTGTTGACGACAAGTTCGACGGCTTTGGGACTCGCTCGGGACCACCAGTTACGAGAGTGTCTACCTGATCGGCGAGAGGATTTCACTGTCGGACTCGTTGAACTCTGGCCAAGCTGCAAATGCCGAGTCCATCTGAGCGGAGGACAGTCTAAAAAGGATATGAACTAAATACAGCTTCTCGACCGTGACGTGATCCTCGGGCAGCTCGATCTCGTCTCCAACACCATATTCGGCACCTCGCGAGCTTCATTGTTCTGACCGACTAGAGGGTCCCAACCATCACTCTCGGCTGCATTATTCCGGCCCGCGGGAAGGTCCCACTCGTCGTTAACCGTCTCGGCTGGAAGCTTCGACCTTTTCCACATACTCTCATTAGCACCGATCAGAATGAAGCTATGGTATGAATAAACGCACTCTGGTTCATTGTTTTCCTCTTCAAACTCGCCTGTATGTGCTCGACGTCGGCGGATACAGAGGAACGTTACGAGTGTCAACAGAGAGACAATCGACGCAACGCCAACTGCGATTCCCGCTTTAGCTCCTGTGCTCAAGCTCGAGGTCGAACCAGAGGCATAGCTTATGCTAGGGGGGATATTTGTACTGGAGACGCCGTTTGTGTTAGAGTGATTATTCGGAACTGAGCTAGACGTGCTGGCGCTCGGGGTGGTAGGGGAAGGTAAGAAAACCTAGGCGTGACTGATTCGAAAGCAGCCGTTTCCGTTGACCAGCGTGAGGTTGTGCGTTGTATACTCCAGTCCGTCTTCTCGATGCTACCAGAGGGAGGCGAGGAGATCTCGTCGTTCACGTACTCGACACAGGAAATAGAGACCTACTAAGATCGATCGATGACGGATATCGGACAGGCAAGAGTCCAGCTTTGCGGGATCCACTCCGTCCAGGATAGCACTATACCAAGAGTATGAGGTCAAAACATTCACTAGCTGATGATAATGAGCTATACTGAAGCTACTGCCGCTTCCGCCCGTCAGCCCTTCGACTGCGATACCGGTTCCTAAGGTATGAGCAGATTCAGTGTGCAGTGCAACAATTCCTGCCCAACATATCCGATCTTTGAACATCAACGTTATAGATGCTGTCGACCCAGGCGTAGGGCTATATCACGGTGAAACATTCGTGATTCGGTATACAACGAGATCAGAAAAATCTCACCGGAAGGTCATATCCAAGTCCGGATAGTACTCGTCACCCCAAAAGCCGCTCACAGAGACAGCTGGGTCTGTCGATGCGTTCAGCATTGGACCTGTGATAAGACTGAATCAATACATATATCGTCAGCCGCCAGTCTCTCTAAAGAACTCTATCTAACCTCGCGTTCGGGTTATACCATACTAGCCGACTCACACCGAACGTTCCTCTCATACACCTGAGTTTGAGGACGTGTGGACTGTAGACGAGGTTCCGAAGGGAGAGAAACGACTGGTTTAGACTTCTGGAGCGTTGAAGCGCCGCGGCTGGGCAAGCACTATCATCAAGTTGGCATTGGAGCGTCTATGGAACGGGTTGAGGTTAGCTGGACTGGTCGCATTGTGTTGTAGAACCACACCTACGTTCGCACCCCCATCGAACTCTCCAGGTGAAAACGACTAGACAGTGGGCCTACACATCCGACCGAAGCATAGAACTACGCACCCGAATGCCCACAGCGCCGTTCCAGTAGACCTCAACGCCAGGGTCGAGTTTCTAGGCGCTGTTGCTCTTCGAAAATATCGTCGCGGTATCGTTCCAGTTGGCGGTATTGTTCCAGTCGTCGAAACCATAATCAATGAATCCAGTGGTATTTTCTGCTGCAATATTCGCCATTTCGTGTTCGTTCGAGGTGGGGCGTCAAGATGAAGGGTGGATGATGGCGCTGTCTCGTTGTGTGTTGAACTGCATCGCACTTGGGTGAATGAGCGCTGCTCTGTCAAGGACTCGATTAATCAGCGGGCCCACATCCGGCCCTACCTTATGTAATCTGATCCGGCCCGCCGTTGATCAAGCGTTGGCGGGGCGGTATCGGCATTGGCGGTTGACATGTTTCAGCGTAGACTCGACATTACAGATAACCTCACAAGATCATACATCAATACACACCGACAAGGAACATGTTGTCCGATAAAGCCAGTCAAGTAACTAAACCACCCCCGCGACCCTTCTAAACCAGAACCCCTCCCAAGGTCAGATATCGAAACCCCTTGGATTCCCAATTCTGACCCGGTCGGTGCCGGAATTGATATGACCTGGGTCTGCTTCCTCTTCGCAAACGGCGCAGGTATGCTCAGCCTCTTCAGCCTGCGTCCCATCCATATCCCTTCCTTGTCCTTTCCAGTAGGCAAAGACGACTCAGCGTCTGAATCGTCTTGGAGCATAGTCGTGTATCGCGTGTGGGCTATTTTGGTCATCCAAGGAGGACTAATATCGTCTGGGATACTCTCTGGAGATCGTGGGCGTCGGCCAAAAGAAGAGTGGGTACCAGCAGTCGCACTCGAGTCTCGAAGCGCCGCTTACAGCGGTTGTCCCACTCAGGCTCGTCGTCCCACTCGTACTGGTTGTCCCACTTGTTCTGTCGTCTCACCCTTGCTCGTAGCCCCGCTCCGTCCTTACCATCCTCATCTTTGTCGGGGATCGCAGCACCGCTACCGAACTGATAGCCGAATATGATCGACGCTTTAGGTATCCCGGTCTCTTGTTCCTATACTCAAACCTCAGTATCAGTGAACTAAGAGACGCCGTTGTACACTAACCTCGTCAACATAAGTGATCCTCGCTGCGGCCTCTTCTATACTCTTGCCCAGATTGGATTGGTATCAATCGGACCCCGTCTTCTGGTCCATAACTAAACCATAGCTGCGCCGCGAGTTTAGCTAGGTTCAAAGTCCCGATAAACCAGAACTACTCACGCTTTCGCTGCAATCGAGAATCAGTCCCCAAACTGTAACGGAATACTGAGCAGGGCTCGTTTAGCTCCTTCGTAAATATGCATGTCGGCTAAGACTACCTCAAAAGACTCGGGCACGTTCAAAGCGACATCGTCGTTCGCGTCGTTCCTCGCTCGGGCTAGTATAGGCTAACGAGCTTTAATAGTATTAGGTTAATAGTGTGTTTGTGGTTGTTACGTACTCCACAAAAATTATAAGCTCGCAACGGCTGCCCGAGGGATGCCATGAAAACGGCTCGACGACAATATCCAAATCACGCATGTCCTAAACAACGATTAGTGAAGGTAATATGGACAAAACAGTCAACAAACTCAACAGTTTCCTGTGTAGATTTGGCTCTAGGATCGTTTCCTGGCTCGGAGTCATCGTCGCCTGTAAACAGAAACATCCGTTTGCGGGCCACCTTGGAAGCTCTATATCTTGTGTCGAGTGGTCGATCGAAGGGTACGTAAAAAGCTCGTACCCATCAAATAAAACGTGGATACACGTCTGGAGAACGTTGGCCATCGTGACGCGTTTCTTACAAGGAGTGAGGAATGTGGAGAAGTGATCATGATTACCCTCCGCCTCTAAGCACGCATTGGGTTAATCCAAGTATACAAGAGCCCAAACAAGCGCACCGTTCAGAAGTTGAAGCAGCTTTTAAATATCTAGCGCGTTGATTGCAACCACAGGTTGATATAAGTACGCATTGGGTTCTACGATTTCGCCTGTCGTCTCGACCTGATTGCCCGTTAGAGTCAAAAAATCGGAGCAAAACAGTTACTTACGCCATCGAAGAGCGGTATGCCAACCGAGTCATTCGTACCACATATAATCTCGCGTTTTTGTGGATTGGCAGCGGCTTGAAAGATAACCTCAAGTGAAGAACGGCCGGCGTCTTTAGACGACCCGTCTTCCAAGGATACCTCGCGTACCTCAAGAATGCTCGGCGACAAGTTTACGCATAATAGAGTAGCAGCCCTATAGAAGAGAAGTCGAAGGTTCTGTGGGTTAATAGCACATTCTGATGGTGGTGCGTACTCACACCCTGATCCTTTTGCTCGACCTCTCATCATCATCCTGGACTAGTGTAACTTCGCAGAGACAAAAAGAGCGAGAACGTATGTATCTTATTTCTCCAGTCGCTTTCATAAGTGGCCATCTGTGTGGTATTCCGGAGTCGATAATGTGTTGACTGTGTGGCGATGGTTGACGTTAGGTCTCTGATTGACGACAGACGGCACGTGACCTTTTCCCACATGTATTACTCCTACTTTGGGAGTACTATTTAGCGTTAAAGCATGCTCAGACTGGTGAGTATCGCCGGTTTCGTGATTTACGATCACTGGTTCTCGATCAAATGTCCACTTTTAACACCGCTCGATAGGAACCGCGACATATAACCGACAGCTAATCCCGAAATCAAAGAAATCGTATGCGCACTCACTCTTGACAGCCCGGGTGTGTCAAAATTCGACATTTTGCCCGTTGCTGTTCCCCTTTCAACAGCATTTACTCCTTTCGTGAATTTCGACCGTCTACTTTTAATATTAAGAATGACAACAATCACAAAAAGAGCCTCGAATTTCCATATGTCGAATTTCAACACGTTGGCTTCGTGCAGAGTCAATGATAGAGCAACCACTTTCCCAATGAGAGAACTCAGGTGGAAGAACAGATCAGAGTTCTCATAACTTCTTCCCTTTGCGCCGGCTTTTGAGAGAGCCGCTATCTTGCTTTCAGTCCCGGCCTGATGAAAATGGGAATCCCGGTTTGCTTGTGGTTTCAGTCGTCTAGCTCCTCATACGGCCATATGTTTAAAAATGGTCCTCGGTGTTGCTCATATGACTTAGATACATCAGAGACTCTAAACGATAGTCAACCCAACAACTTTCGGACGGCGGCCAGCCTAAATGAATCCAGTTCGCAACCATTTCCACCCACATTGCAACCTAGCACGACGAGGACCAACGTTTATCACCGAAACAATATCCGGTTGAGTCAGCACCAAGTCACCGTTGTCGATCGAACTGCCTACCTTTATCTATCAGAAAGGAGGCTGGTGCTTGCTCGACGTTCGCAACAAGTGTTTCCAGCTCGAATATCTGTTGCTGATTTTAGCTACATTGTTCGTGTGATGTGCAGAGGGTGGATTCTTACCAACTCAACGCCAAAACGATGCGAAATGGCGGAGTCCAGTTATCTGGAAGATATGAGCTCATGGTGATAAGATGCGTCGGTTGGTGGTTTGAGGTGGGGAAGGTTCGTCTCAAGAGGTAACTGGTTTAGGGGAACACTTCCTCTACCAACGGGGCGGGTGTCGACCGGATTCGAAGGCATCGAACGAAGCAAAGACGAGACCCGTAGGGTGTGTACTGAGGATATCACATTTGGCCGTCAAGCGCTCGACGCTGTTAAATGCAGTGGAGCAGGCTGGCTGTGAATCATCGAGGTATACGGACAAGGGCCTCGAGTCGAAGATCGTTGGATGCTGAGAGCGCTGGGCGACAGGGGAAATATGTCGGCTGAAGCATAGTTTGGCCACCAGTAACGCGAAAGCTGTAGAGTCGGGTATGTTGAGTGGTTCAGGAGATGCGACGATCGGCGTCACGAGTCCCGAATTGCCGGTGTGTGATGTATGCATAGCCCGGGGAGAAACCGAGTAGTCCGAGGCAGAACAAGCCTAAGTACTAAAACGTGAGTTAGAATGTGGTTTCCCGGTAAACAACAAGGATAGAACATACCAAGCCTGAAGAAGAGATGACAGGTTCAATGAATGTCAATATACGCCGTAAAGATAGAATGCCCAGAGTGCCGATGAAGAGCAATTGGGCAAGTAGACATCGCTTCGACGCACTCCACGTCTGGAGCACGCCAAGGCGGTACGGCGAGCAGTTTTCAGCGACTCTGTGTCCCAAGCAGCCGAGGAAGAAAAGTTGTGAGCTAAAAAAGTCGGTGTATGTGTAACGGCGGGTAAGACGAGACCTATACTAGCGGAACCGAGACCTGGGCTGCTAGCCAAACAAACACGAGTTGGCAGGTAGCTCTTGTGCTTTGCCAGGTCTCACGGTGAGTACTAAATAGCTGATGAACAGCGACGAGGCGGAAAGAGGACATTCTACGACACATGTCAATTGCAACACCTGAGTCATCAAAAGACGGCTCACCAGCAATGCCAAAAAGACGCATTCAACCTTCACGGTTGGCACATATGATGATACCGAGCCAATAAACCGGTGGGAAAGTTATCGTAGACTGCGACTAGTAATTTCGGCTTGTCTGCGAAACTGTTGGCGAGACAGAACCGAAAGAGAGCGGAGAGGGAGCTGGTGAACTGACAAGGGATCACGTGAGTAGTTGCCACGCCACTGATAAAGTATCCTTACCCACGAGGGTTGAAGAGAAAAAGGAAAGAAAATTAATGACAAAGCCTGGACGACGATGCAGAAGGAGTCGATAACAAGCTCATACACCTGGAGACAGTAGAAGGTTAGTAACACGCATACAGCTAGCCGGACGAAACAGGATGGCATACTAGACTGTGTGGTAGAGCGTTTGCTATAGAAGTATGAACGAACACGCGCTACAACGTCCAGGGGTGTGAGTTTCGAGCAGGGGCAGAGTTAGAGGATAACCCACGTGGATGGGGCCCCAGATAACAGGTCCGGCGCGGCCGCGATAGCAGCGTGGCTAGGTTATAGCCTTGGAGTCAGGGGATGAAATGCGTCGGGTGTCATGCTAAACTTACTATACAACGATCGAGTCGACTTTGTCACTCAGGTTCAGTGGGTGAAAATGAGGTTGATAAAGGCCGTAACAAAAGCCGAATCGAGAAGTGCAAAGCCTAAAGCAAGCCTATTTTTTTGGTTTTTGTAGTTTTCCGATTTTTTTGTGCTTTTGTAGGTTTATTCGAACAGATAATTCTGTGAAAATGACGACCGAAACCAACGTTCTAGTGTTTATAGAGCAACGCCAACGGCGTTGTCCCCGTCGTCAACCTTATAGATCAAGGTCGACTTGCCGGCGGATGCAAAGACGGCCGGCGGCAGCGGCATTTCCCCTGACATAGGAGTCAGGGGCGGAGATGAGTCCTGCGACGACGACCTGCTGTCGTTCGCTGCGGTGAAGTCCGGCTCAGAGTCCGAGTCCGAGAACCGCGACTGGTATCCATCGTCCCCTTCCTCCTCGTCTTCGGCGATAGCCATCAGGTTCGTGTTCCAGTCGCTCATCGACAGCGTCAGCCGAGGCAGCTCCGCGAGCCGCCGGTCGGTCGGGTAGTTCTCCCGGATATAGTCTGGGAACAGCAGACCAGGCTCGACTGGCTCCGAGTCCTGGCAGCCTGAATCCTCGAGCCTGAAGACCACCCTCGTGCTATCTTCGTAGGCGGTGACGATCAGGTCGGGAACGGGGGATGTAGGGAGGATGGAGGTGCCCCAGACTTGGGTCGCCTTGGCCGAGCCGACCTTGATCTGGTTCAACGCCAGGGCCTTGACCTTCTCGCCCAGGTTTAGCCGCCGTGGCAGTCGCCGAATCTTGATGGCGTCAAGCGCCCGCCTGAACACGCTCCTGCGGTTATACTCGCCGCTAGGCAGAATGACACAGTGGTGAGTACGTCAAACATTAAACTTAAAGATAGGGGTTGCTCACCTCTCTGATCGATGCTTGAAGAACTGCAGAGATGGCAGTGCACTGCGCTTGGGGCGACTGCTCATCGAGAAGCTTTGGCAGCCCGAGGGCTCGCTGGTTGAGGCTGGACTGGAGATGGCAAGTCCGGTTCTTGTCTTTGAGCGATTTGGGTGTTCAGTGGCAGGAGCTGGGGCTGTCAGATCGGTAGGTGGGTCCGGAAACCTGGGGAGGAGCGACCACGGGATTGAGTCCGACGAGCCGAACTTCGACCCCAAGTCCGAGTTCGAGTGAGCGTCGATCAGCTCGTTTAGCGCGTCCGCAGACTCTGACCCGCGCCCTAGTCCCGCACTCGCCCGGTATCTGCCCCCGTCGGGCTCTTCGCTGGCGTCGGACATCAGCCCAGCGGTTCTCAGCTCGGTCGTCGACGATATGGGCTCTACCACTAGCGTGTTCGGTCCCTTTAACTTGCTCTTATCGCCCTTCCGGAACAGCCCAGACAGGTTCTTGACAAGCCCGCCAAACTTCTTGCGCTTAGGCTTCGCGTCATCTGAGGTAGGAACGGAAGGCGGGATCGGTGTCGCCGCCTCGCGTCCACGGGGGTACAAGATCGACAGGAAGTCGCCCCGAGTGCAGCCAGAGTAGAAGCCTGGTCGTGGGGTCGTCGGGCGGGGTGGAATGGCGAAAGCTGTGGTATGCATGTCGTATGTGGGATACTGAGATATGTCGATGAACGAGACAGTGCTGTATGCTGGTCGCAAAGGGAGAGAAGGAACCAACAGGGGGTGTATGCAGGCTATTCTTGGTCTTGCTGAGTCACCGCCAAGGTTCACAACATTGATCGCCGATCAGGGGCTAGGGGACTGCCTTAAAGGTAGTAAATAACGTTCTGTATGAGGTAAAGGGGCGATCACGAGCCACGTGGTGCATATGATCTAAGGTAAACCAACGGGCGAGTTAGTCAGCCTTGGGCGAGCGTCAAACTACGGCGCCGCTCACTTTTTCGATAACTTCACAAACGCTCACCGCTTCCGATGGTTATGCTCATGCAGCCCACCATTTCTGGGTTTGTAGCTCAAGAGACGGTGATAAGATGCATGTTGTTGGCATGAGACAAGCTGAGATCAGGCCAGCAGTAGTGGTGGGAGCGCGGTAGTTCCGAGTAGGCCAAGTAGAAGAGTGTTTAGCAAAGAAGCTGAACGATCGTAAAGCATTGTGTCTATTGCACCTAAAATCATGTTCGCCAATCAGACTTGCTTTCGCTTGGCGACAGCACCGAACATGCGATATAAAGATCAGTCGACACAGAGATAAGCTAAGAAGCAGGCCGAACGAAGGGGAGATGATTGAATTGGATAGTCGAGTTATACAGTGGATAGCCTGCAAGCCATTACAAAAGGCGGGTCTAGTCGGTTGAGTCAATTTATAACGGGATCAGATAGGATACAAACTCACGCGACTGGTCAGCGGTCGAGTTCAGTTCCTCCTAATATGCACGTCGAACATCATGATCCTCGCTCGTATGATGATCATTGCTATCAAATGATATAGTCTCAGTATAACCTCCCGCTCGAAGACGCTCAGCATTGAGTGCCACTCACCCCGGGGTAGACCCATCTTTCATTGTCCTCCCAACAGCCCGGAGATCTTACAGCACCAGGACTTGACGTCCAACATAACTACGCAGGTCGGGATTCCAGGTCGGTTATAGATGTCGTTGTTCGTCTAACCAGGTTCCATGCTAGCGTAAAGCCATACAAAAATTTGCAGAGCAAGTCGTTGGCTACTAGACTGTCTATAGATACGTTACGCGGTTGGAGAACAATGGGATGGGATTCGAGACCGCCAGTCAGCCCTCGAAACCTAGAGCAGCGCTTGGTGGTTTTGTCTGTAGCCGGGAAAAAAAAAACTCACGGATTGAGCAAAAGCTGGTTGACATATTTAGACTGTGTTTCCGGGCTGCATAAACCGGAGAGTTGTCCTTCAGAGTAGAGCAGAGTCACGCTTGTTGACTACGGGGACGATCTCGACCGAGTGCTGTGTCGGGTATTCGCTCAGGTGGAGGATTGTAACGTCAGCTGATGATTTTAGTTAAGTATATATTGAGTTAGAAATTAAGTCGGTTGACGTACCACGTAACGATAGTATAGCGTTGTAGGCTCCGTTGTTGCTGTGCGCCGTGCGGACGCGAAGGGAGGTGATCCGGAAATGCCACTCGTTGGAGCTACACTGATTGAGTTAGTTAGGCTCATCAATATACCGGGAGAAATCTATGCGTACGAAGATATCTGTCCGACGTTGGTCCAACCGAACGGAATGTGGTGGGGACGAGGCATTCGGATGGTGAGTGGCTTGTCTTGGTTCAACAGACAACATCCCGCCCTGGTCGACTGACGTCATTCATTTTAGGCGCTGCTTCTTTTCAGGGGTAAGCCACGCGTTTGACGCGCGAATCAGTCACCCGACCGGGGTCGCTCTGATCTGGTAGGCCGGCGGCTTCCTCTGGACATTGGGTGCGATGGGCTTATCGTTGGGGAGTGAGGTTGATGGTTCTGCGGCGACTAAGAATGTAGAATACGTGAGTCAGATTTCCAGCATAAACTGGAGGAACATTTGAGTAGACACAGTGCGTACACACGCGACAAATAGGTTAACCAAATTTGATCCGAATTCAGAATAGAACATGACGAGAGGCAGGAGCAGGTAGAGAGATAGATTGAATAAGTCGAATATATGCTAGGTAGGAATAATGACTAGTAGAGGCGTCTTTCTGAACCGACGTGCTTTGAGGACTGGGGGTGCTTGGGGTAGCGGGAGCGGATTGAAATGCGACAGCAGAGTTATCGAACACAGACAGGCTCCCCAACTGATTCTTCGTCGGTTTGGTTTCCTCGCTTTCGGATGCGCGCGCGGTTTAGTTTTGTCTTCCACCTCTGGCGTCGATTCTCGTCGACGCTCTGGGTTTTGTTTGAGCCAGGTCTCCCTCGCCGAATATAGCTCCGGCTTGTTCGTCACCTCCTCCATGTAGTCTGCCTCGCATGTAGACTCGATTTTCCGACTAGTCTCGTCGCGTCGTGGAGCCCACACCTTTGGCGCAGATTCCCCCTTCGAATACGGCCCAACTCCTGGCGCAGGCCCTGCCCCCGGCATAGGCTTTGATATCGACGTAGGCTCCACCCTTGGCGTAGGTTCAATCTTTACAATCCATGTGTCGACCCCTTTTCCGCATTGAACCTGGTCGCGCTCGCAGGACCAAACAAATCACGACCGGCGGCATGAATAGACACCCTCCGAAGTCTGTCCTGCGTCAGCCGAGCATGGCGCCGGGAGGGGATCAGAGGGGAGCTAAATGGAGCGGCCGGTGCTTGGAACACATCCAGAGTATGTGCCGTTGCCGAAGTAGAATTGATCTCAACTATGGAGCATCTGGCGCTAGGGTGGAGACAACCAGTGTTGGGTTGGCTGAACTAGAAGTAACCACGATGTTTGGAGGCGATTTCGGGCCGTACAGTACGGAAAGCCGCGGTGGCTTCAGTTATGAGCGTCGTGGGGTATGGTTCAGCCTCCACACGGGGTTCGGTCGAACGCGCGTGCCCCGAGAACGGGCGATGCAACAGGCAATCGAAGTTCCGGCGGGTTGAGTAGCCATGAGTGTGACGATATCAAGATCCTACGGTTTCTTGTGCAAAGCGTCGTCTAGAGCAGTGTTGCTCGCAGCCCGAACGCCCCCCGCCGCTAGAAAAAGACTGGGGAGTAACGAAGTATGAGTATGGAGGTTTTTCACGGCCCCGAGAGTCGTCGTGGATAAAACGCCGTTAGGTTCTGGGTCACTTTCGAGGATGGGGCTCCGGTCGGGGTTTTGATAAACCAACGTCCGAGCGGGCGTTATGGCCTAGGCATCTAGTAGTACGGTCTGAACGCCTATCGCGAGTGGGATATTCGTCAACTCAGATACGCGTCATACTTCAAACACTCACCGCGTCTGATATCCAGGTTCTCGTCATATTCATCCTCAACATCTTGACGAAGCATCCATTTGCCAAACACACCCCGAACTCGGCTCCGACTCTAAATCTGATCCGTCCACAACCGGCTCCCAAATACGACGATCCGAATTGACCAAGCGAACATCCAGATCGAGCGGACGCGGGTCCAAAGTCGAGAGAACCGATATCCCGATCGGTAAGGAGGAAAATCTGGTCGTTTGGACGGCAGCAAGCCCAAGCCAAGATCGGCATCTTGAGTCTCTCGATCGTAACCCCGGTGGATCCCTGCCTTTCCTCTTCGTCCCCCACGTCCCGCGGTGTTTGGTCTCGAACGGTATCTTGTACCCATCGAACGTCCTCTCGTTTTCCGATGTCTCGTCCCTCGACACTCCAGTTACCCAACGTTTCATCGCCCACTAGCGTCTCTTCCTTGTCACTTCCAACTCCGCCAGCCCTTCCGGCTCCCGGTCCTCCTCGTGTTCGTTATCGTGGTCCAGAGTGACGAGGATGTCCCTCAAGCCAGAGACATCGCGAACGTGAGAACTCGCAGCGACCACATCCACCTCCCCCTCCGATTCGTAGCTCACCATCCCTCCTCATCCCCCCCGCCCTCCTCTTCTGCCTCGCATCCAAAGTAGCCCTTGTAGTCTGCCTATCGACCCTAAACGACCTGGCCCGGTACTTTGACTCCCGGCCAGACCCAAACTCTGGCGCACGACATCACCCTCGCCGCTTCTCAGAGTGTCAAGGTCGCACGCAGACACACCGAACACCACGCCTCCGACTCGGTTTGGTGTCCGATGATTCTTTGAGCTCGACGAGCAATCGTTCGAGATTGAGTTTCCGGTCGATCTCCATCCTAAAGGAGGCGTCATCCATCCACCGCCAGCTAGGTGTTGATCCGCATCAGAAGGGTCCAAAATGGTGGTATATGCGCGATATCTTGCCATGGGGGGCGAAATTGAGAAATCGCCTAAGACAAAGTCTTCTAAATCAAATGCTGCGTTTATATGTGTACTTTAAATTTCTTACTTCTCAATGTACGCAAAGTAGATACAATATCTCTGTTCACCTGAAAAACCACACGTGTTGCGGAACGATTTGCATGCAGCTTGCAATGTGTATTCTTTGTCATCCCCGGACTCCGGAATCAGCTCTTTCCGGTGAACAGAGATATTGTATCTACTTTGCGTACATTGAGAAGTAAGAAATTTAAAGTACACATATAAACGCAGCATTTGATTTAGAAGACTTTGTCTTAGGCGATTTCTCAATTTCGCCCCCCATGGCAAGATATCGCGCATATACCATCATTTTGGACCCTTCTGATGCGGATCAACACCTAGCTGGCGGTGGATGGATGACGCCTCCTTTACACGGGATATGCTGAGGTCTTTCCTCTTTTTGTCTCGTTCTCGTACTGATGCATGAGAGATATTTGAATTTCCATCTTGATAATCAAAAAAGGATAAAACGTACCACGGACGGAAACGGAAACGCTAAAACGTTCTCGGGGTAGGCGAGAGCCACGTTGGATGCTCACGTCCCTCGAATCTGGCCGGAGTATCGAACGACAGCGACCTCCCGCTAGACTCTCGTCTTGGTCGGACCTCCGGTTCCAAGAATAATTGAGACTCTTCGTCCGGGTCGAGAGGTACGTTTGACTTGTGAGAACCTGGCCCCGGCATCCAACCTCGAATGTCTATACAGTTCCGGACGGTGTAGAGACCTAGTCGTATCAATCCGGCGCAGTAAAGTCGCCCGGGCGTTTGGCAGGAGAGGTGCAGGCGAGTTGTGTGGAAGTAACATAGTCATCCAGCGTGACAACCTCTTGAGTGTCGTGTGGTGCGAATTCGAGAGACAAGCCCAGCGAGGAAGGAAACGGCCCAAATCAAGGAGGCAGCAAGGTACCAGCGCGTGCCTGACTCGTCACAAGAACTGTGAAGACCCCGGTTGCCTCCGCGGATACCAATGCTCGGGGGCGGAGAAACTGGATGTGGCGGTATTCAAGAAGACGATGATGTTACCTTGCCCTAGCAAGGTTTCTAGCCTCGAGAATGATCCCCCCTAAAAATTACAAAAATTTATATGTATTTTTTCTTGTTGTGCCTTTTGATCTGACTCGAGCTCGTCCAATC
>WSTJ01000479.1:0-24192 GCA_019623705.1 Ceratobasidium sp. 428 | reverse complement strand
TACGTAATCCGGGGACACGCACACGTTACGCATCGGTGACCGCATGAATCTGTAACTCCAGCTGCCAACCACAGTCACTTTCCGTTTCGAGCAAGGACGCTACAATCTCGGCTATCCGAGTCAGCGGAACCTGAAGGCGTTACCCTGGCTGAAAGATTCAAAGCGACTCGGCTTCTTGGTTCAGTTCTCCTACGTTTTAGTTCATTGCTTGAGACTCAGTCAACCGTTTGCCACATATCGCCTAAGCAACCAGCCACTTCGTCCCAACACCTCGTTAATCGACACTACTCTAGAATGACCTCCCAGGTGCGATATGTCGGTGCGTAATGACTGGATTACACGAATCTGGCTACTGATCTCTGGACTATAGATATTGGCTTAAACTTAACGGACCCTGTTTTCCGGGGGTTACATAGAGGAAAGAGAAAGCATAGAGGTATGCCTCGTTCAAAACATCCTTTGAAGCAAACCTCATCCGAACAGATGATTTGCTTGATGTCTTGAAGCGAGCTAAGGCTGCTGGTGTACAATCTGCCGTTATTACAGGGGGAAGTCTGCATGAATCCAGTGAAGCATTAGAGCTTGCGGAACAAGTAGGTAAGCTACGTTGTGGCACAGGCGACAAAAACGTATTAAATTATGTCTTTTATGTGTAAATCTGTAATCTAGGGTTTTTCGCCACAGTGGGATGTCATCCTACCCGCTCGAGCCAATTTGATTCCTTCCCAGGCGGACCAGATGCATACTTAGAGCGATTGGATCAGCTAATAGCCTCACATCTCACAGGCAAAGGTAGATGCGTCGCGGTAGGGGAATGTGGCCTGGGTGAGTTTAGCGCCAGTCGCTACTCTCAATTGCCCAGCCTCACCTCTGATGACTCCAGATTACGATCGCCTACACTTTTCCTCGGCCGAAACCCAACGCAAGCATTTTCGTTCGCAACTTGCTCTTGCGAAAAAGTATCATTTACCGCTTTTTCTGCATGTCCGAGCGGCGCATGAAGATTTCGTGACAATCTTGAGGGAGGAAGGATTTGGAGAGGATGGAGGTAGAGCGGTTGGCGGAAGAGGTGGAGTAGCGCATAGTTTCACCGGCAGGGTTAAAGAGATGAAGGAACTTGTGAGTCTATGCGGGATGGTTTGCGTAATTCCCGCTAATTTGGGCGCATTTAGGTAGCAATGGGATTTCATGTTAGGTACGTTGGGCCAAACAATTGTTTATTGAGCCATATTAACTATTTTATTTGAAGCGTAAACGGTTGCTCTATGAAAACGGACCAAAATTTGGCTACAACAAAAGCTATACCCTTTACGCACCTAATGGTCGAGACAGGTGAGCTTTGATCTCACGTGTGTCGACGCATCAGAGCTGATGGTACAGTACAGATTCCCCATGGTGCACTATGACCTCTACGCATTCATCCAGGGCACATCTTGCATCGCTGCCTTCAAACCTTCGAGAACTATATTTCCCACCCTCGTGTCAACCTGAGAAATTCGTCGAAGGTCAGCCTCGTTCCCGTTCTGAAACACGTTCCGGCCCGTGTTAACCCTGGTCTGCAGGACGGACTGTAAAAGGCCGTAATGAGCCTTGTGCAGTTGGCGGGGTTGCTTGGGTTGTTGCAAGCTTGCACAACTGCGAGTTAGAGGATGTTAGTCGTGCTGCCTGGAACAATAGTGTGGAGATGTTCAATCTCCACGAGCTTATGGACGAGCAGTATCAGAATGATATCGCGGCACGGGATGCTACTTCTGCGGCGGTGTCTGAGCACCCTGCTGAAGCTGAGGTTACACCTACCCCAGCTCCCACAGAGGCAGACCCCCAAGAGAAGAAGATTAAGGGGTTACAGAAGAAGGTAAGTTGAACTTTCAAGGTCGGCGATTTCTAGGGATATTAATGGTACCTACAGCTCCAAGCAATTCAACAACTCAAAGAACGTAGAGACAAAGGTGACAAGCTCGAACTAACTCAACTACGGAAGATCGAGGGAGAGGAAGAGCTGATTAAACAATTGGAGGAGGCCAAGACCAGCAGGGACACAAGCAAATAGGAATCTATCCAGTTACAGTGATCACTTGAATAGAACCATTGCCGAGCTTTGTTGGGCGATCAATACGCCGAATGCAGAAGTTGGTAAAATGATGAGCGCATATAGTCAACCAGATCCTGAAAACGAATGGTTTTAACTCACCCGAAGAGGAGGACCACGTTAGCTCGCCACGAGGAAACGTGGGTGGCGTCATCAAAATGGTCCTCGTGTTGACTTGTGGAGGTCGCGCGACATAGCCCGAGAGACGCCCCTATTTTCCAAATTAGGCAATCTATTTCGCTCCTGTTGAGGATCAACCAAACAAGCGATCGCCCCTTTTTATATGAATGGTTTATATCCGAATCGTTGAGCTCCTTCCTACCTCACTCCCTTACCTCTGTCCTTGCATTTATCATTTTGGACTTGGTTCGTCCCACAACGTTTGACATCGCCCGAAGCTCACTTGGACTTCATTAGCACGGCGCACGTAATAAATAGACATAAAAAGAGCATTTTCTCCGACGCAATGGCAACTGTTGATCTCAGCTCTTGGAACCCTCGACCTCGAACTTACTGGGGGGATGACTCTCCCGAGTCTTCACCTTTACTTTCTCCTGATACGCCCGTATTCTCCACCTCAGCCCAGCCTGATTCCAAGTCAAGCGAGCAGGCTATCGAAATAGCTGTCCCCCGTGTTCGGCTACCATCTACGCTATTTGGAGAGCCTTTACAGGAACAAGAAGCACGTAAATACGCCTCTCACGAGTTTTACTTGAACCCGACTTGGAAATCTTATCGCAGCAAATACGACGCTAGGCTTTCAAAGCACCTTAACCAAACTCCATCCGATTCGTCCGCCAGCTCACTCCCTAGTCCCACTTCAGTTTGTGCAGATGAAGTAGCTCCCAACGGAGCTACGAGTGTTTCTAGCTCTGGAATTGGTGGACTTGCTACCGGTACTATGGGCCAGTGGAAACCGACTCCGATACCAACGAGTCGTTCGAGGTCACACTCTCAACACTCTAATCCTATGGTTGACATACCTTTCGGACTCATACCAAGGGCCAGCTCAGGCTCTACCAATACCCAGAATAGACAAAACTGGAACTCTTTCCGACGACAAAACCACGACCTCTTCACCGCAATCCAACAAGCAGTGGACAAGGTCGAAAAGTTCCATGGGACAAACTATCCGTCTTGGAGTTACTGGTTTAAACGCAAGGTCTTGAGCGTACCGCCGCACAACGTCTGGGGTCATATCACCGGGTCGCGCCCTCGTCCGAGTCCGACCGAGTCGAGTGTTACATTGGGCGAAGGGGCGGACCCGGTCGAGCGTTGGGATATGGACGAAGCAGCGATCTATTGCGCCTTGGTTTCGGTTATCTACTCGAGTGTTGCTCGGGATCAGGTCGAAGGATGTACGACGGCCAAGCAGCTTTGGGATAAACTTGAGCTGGTGTATGGAGATCCGGATATATCGGCGACCAATGCGGCTAATATTATCCGCGAACTGTCGATGGTGACGTATACTCCGGGCGATGATTTGCTTAAACACCTCCTAGGCATGCAGAACCTTGCCGATCAGCTTCAGGAGGGACCGTATAGTATTCCAGAGTCACTATTGCTATGGTTCATTTACGACTCGATGCCTGGATGTTTCGCGGCCGAGGTACGAGAGCTGCGGAAAGAGAATCTCTCAATGAGCGTAGCGATCGAGAGGCTCAAGGCGATAGGTGAAGAAGTCCTAGGCGACCAGTCCAAGGCCAAGGGAGTCGGATACCGCCAGACGGTGATGCGTGGTAGGGCGCTGCCGCTTGATTTGCGATACTATAAGTACCACGGCGATGGGGAAGCGAGCGATGGTCAATTGTACGAGCGCGCCGAGAATACGTGCTCGGCGTGTCTTGGGACGGGGCACAAGGCGTATTCCAAGGAGTGTCCACAGACGGAAGTGAGGCTCGGGTTGTGGGGGAGGCAATTCGATCCAATCGTGGTTGGGAGAGCTGAACGAGAGACTGTCGATCAGCATCAGGTCTTTGGATTTGGTGGCTTGCCTGAGCCTGTCCGGATGGTTCGTACGATTGGTACTGGTCCCGGCTGCAGACCTCGGTTGAATCCTAACTGGCGCGGGGCTTGAGGAACAGGACCTTGTGAATGTCATTTTCTGTAGACAACAAATGAATCTTGCTGCATATTTTCTAAAGTTTTGAACATAATCATGTGGGATTCAATCCAAAGGGTGTACAGGTGATGACAATCTCACAAACATTGGTACGTGCCTAATCGCGGATGAATACCGCAGCTGCGCCCATTCCTAGCCCAATGCACATGGAAGTAACCAAGACCTAGACATGCTGGTTAGTAATGAAAGTAGACGTGACTATATGCTAGCTTACCTTTCCTCCACGACGTTCTAGTTCGGCAAGACCTGTTGCGATTTGGCGAGCACCTGTCGCGCGTAGATATCCGAAGCAAACGTTAGTATTAGAATGGACTAAGCGAGTGAATAAGACATATCTAGCGGGTGTCCGAGAGCGATTGCTCCTCCGTTTACGTTGACCTTTTCGATGTCGAGGCCGAGCTTGCGTACGCTGTATACGTACATGGACGCAAATGCTTCGTTGATCTGAATAATTGGTATGAGTATCACGTCCAATTGATACGTTTTCCTATAACATACCTCAAACAAATCCACATCACCAACACTCAACCCAGTCTGCTCCAACACCATCGGAATCGCATACGTCGGGCCAATCCCCATAATCCTCGGCGCAAGCCCAGCAACCGCCGTAGTCACATACTTGGCCAACACGGGCAAACCCAACTCTTCGGCCTTGCGTCTGGTCATCATTAGAACCGCGGCCGCGCCGTCCGTAATCTGACTCGCGTTCCCGCCGGTGGTTTTTCCGCCGCCCCATTGAGGAAACGCGCTACGGATTTTGGCGAGCGCTTCGGGAGAGGTGTCGTGTCGGATGCCGTCGTCTTGGGTGACTGTGATCCGGGTGCGGGTGTTGGTTGTTGGGTCTTTGGAGAAGCCTTCGACGGGGACTATTTCGGTGAAGCGGCCTGTGCGTTGGGCGGTGGAGGCGCGTTGGTGAGAGCTGTAAAACGGGTGAGTTGGGGTAAGTGGAAGAAGGGAGACACGTACAGAGCGGCAAATGCGTCCATGTCTTCACGAGAGATATTGAAATCCTGCGCCACGTTTTCGCTCGTCCATCCCATGGGCTTGTGAGACACCAATCAACATCAAGAGCTGCAAAAATAGCACGAAAACTAACCTGCACGCAATCCTTGGCAGTAACATGCGCCATAATATCCTCACTCAACGGCGGCGATCCTTGATCCGGACTATACCACACCCCCTCGATCAACACCCGGCTAAATCACCCAATATCCAAGGCCAAAACTCACTTGCAAGTCATACTCTCCACACCAACCGCCAGCCCAACCTCAATCTGACCAACTCGAATCTGGGTCGCGATGGCAGTAACAGCCATAAGCCCGCTCGAGCAGAACCGGTTGATCACCTGCACGGGTGTAGTCTGGGGGATACCAGCCGCGAGCGCCGCAGCACGGGCTTCGTACGGCGCGCCTTTGGGTAGAACTGTACCGACGCAGATGTCTTGGATGAGCGCCGGGTCGATAGTCATTTTGTTGATCGCGGCCTACGGGACGGATCTTGGGTTAGTGTGGGGTAGGATTGTAATTTTTTGGTCAAGTTTACTTTGAACATTCCGGTGAGCAGTTCGTCGCTCCTATCTATAATGTTAGCGGGGTACTGGCAAAAGAGATAGGCAGACGAACCTCGTATCTTTGAATCCTCCCTTTTTAGACTTGGTCAACGCGCTCCGGACGGCCATCGTAATGACCACATCGTCCGGGCTCTTCTTGGACAGCGTAGCCAGGCCCTTGGGCGACGACGAGAAATGCGATGTGAGCTGCTTGATACGTTCCATGGCTATCAGGTGGGAGGTGTGGTGGTCGTGGTCGGGAACAAGTGAATTATGTAGTCCAGGCTGACTGACATGATCATGGTGACGGAGCTTGTCATGGGATGCATTCCGGTAAATCCGGGTCATCTCCATTGCCGGTGACCTTTACTTTTTTCATTTTAGCCTCGCCAAGGTTCATCCTAATTTATGCATACATTCACCAACCAAGAAAGCGATATGAGATTAACATGTTAAAAAATGCAACTACACAATTTCATCCTCTTCATCCTCCTCCTCGTCCGACGCCGAATGCACGCCAACTACTCCATTCACTTTTTTCGTCACCTGAATCGTCCCGTCTCCAGTTCCTACGCCCAGAAACGACGGTTTTCTTTTTATGTCACTGACGACTTGATCTAAGTTCTGTGCTATCAGTTCTCAGACCCAACAAAGCTCGTAAGAACGTGGAGAAACTCACATGCGACCGCCTCGAGCTCGATATCGCCCTCGGTCGCGGGTTCAGAGCTCTCGGGTGTCTCTCCCTCGGAATCCAGCTCTTCATCTTCATCCACAGATGGCTTTGTTGCTGGCTCAGAGGTTGAGGTTTCTGCCAACTTTGCCGCTTTCCGTGCTAGCTTTTTCGCCTTTCGCCTCGCCGTCCGCACGCTCAGCTCCTGCCCATTTACCTCTTCCTTCGCCTTCTCCTTGCCCTTGCCCGTCTCCAGCGCCAATTTGGCAGGAATAACAGCACCCCGTCCAAATATATCCTCAAACAACGTCCGTGGCACAAACGGCGTATCATCTACACCAATTCCACGTCCTACTTGTCCCTGCTCGGCCGTCTGCCTAACATCATCTCCTGCAATTACCAACGACCACCCGGCGTCGCCTTCTGCTTCTTTGAATCCGACTACGCCGAGTTCACCTGCTCCGTCTGACCAGATGGGATCGGCGAGTTTGAATGGGAGGATACGTGTGCGGACGGGTGTGGGTGTGTGAGGGGCGAAAATTGAGATTCGTGTAGAGGTGGACGTTGGGTGTTGGAAGAGGGCGAATGTGGGGTTTGTTGGGTGGGAGATTATGTGTGTTTGGGCAGAGGAGCGGTCTAGTTGGACGTGCCATAAAACTAGAGCCCAATCATAATATTAGTACGAGATAAAAACCAACGAATTAGAAAAGAACTCACCACTAAATCGCACCAAATCCCAAAGAACAACCGCACCATCTCCAAGCACCGCAACATACCTCCCACTCTTTCCCACAAACACAACCTCCCTCGGCTCCCTAACCTCGACGCAACTCAACACCCCACACATCTTCTGCGTCTGCACATCCCACAACGTTACACACACTCCGTGTACGACGGCCAACAACGATCCGTCCGGGCTGAACAGCGCTCGAGTCGGGATGTGTTCTCGATAGCTGAGGGAAGCTGTACAGATCCAAAACTCTTCGCCCGGTTTGTCGATTTGGACGGACCAGAGTTTGACGAGTCCGTCTGAGCCTGTTGTTGCGAGGGTGTGGGAGGTAGGAGAGGGAGAAAAGGCGAGGCTGGTGAGTTTGTCGTCTCCGTGTGGACGGTCGATCCGGGTGTTGAGTGTACATAGGTTCGAGGGGGTTGTTGTTGTCGAACTCGCGTTCCATCGCCAGAATTTGAGGTATGCTTCTCCTTCGGCTCTCGAGTCGACTGTTGCCATCCACTCTCCGTCCATACTATCTTTTCCTTTCCTCTCTCTTCCTCCGCTCATTGCGACTAGAGTAACTCTGACGGGCTCAATGGGGGCTTCATCTCGTCTAGACACTCGGTTGGCTGGTGCGACCTGAACTTCGCCGATAAGGCTGCAGGTGCTGCGGGAGAGAATCTGGAGCGAGGACGGGTGTGCGGCGGGGAGTAGGATGTGACCTGTGTGAGGGTGGAGTGCGAGGGGAAGTGGGCGAGTTGGATTCGGGTCTGCAATAATCGTTTGAATTAGAAATTAAACCAAGGGTGAGAGAGAAGACAACTCACCAAGTCTGACACGTCTCACAGCCCTCCCTATCCTCAACGTATCGTTCCCAACAAACACTATACCTCCATCCATAAGCGCAATCGCATACTCCAACCCTCCATTCGGCCCCGCACAAACACTAACACCTCCAATCGGCGCACCAACACGCGGAACATACTCGCGCTGTCCTGAATGGAGTTGCCAGACGACAAGAACGGCTTCTTCACCACCGCTTAGGAGCTGTGCGCCAGAGGGGGTAAAAGACAGCGCAGAGACGGCGTGAGCGTGCCAGTGAAGAGTAGTTGTCGGAGCTGTGTGCGATGGGTCTGTTGGTTTCGGTTTGGATGAAGACGGGTCGGTTGTAGGTGTTGGCAGAGGGATCGCTTGGTCGTTGAGGCAGTACCAGAGTCGGACTACCCCTCGTTCGTCGCCGGTTGCGAAGTACGGTTCGGTTGGGTGGATGGCTAGACATGTAATTGCGTCGGGGGATACGAAGCTCGTGAATCCGGTGCTATTGTTGTTGGTGATGGTAGTACGAGTGACATAGGCTTTGGTCTCGCCTACGACGATAAGAAAGCGGCCGCAAGATGAGACGGCGAGGCCTGTCGCACGGCGGGTTTTGCCGACGTAGATTGTTCGGGAGGATTTATGTGGCTTTGGGGGTTGAGAGATGCAGATCGAAGGAGAGGGTAACTGGGACGAAGGTTTTGTGGTAATACGGAAGATGTAGCTCGAGTCTGAATTCTTGCCTGTCATTTCCCAAACATAAGCACACGATCGACGAAAAATAGATTAGGAAAGATGACGCACCCGACTTGGCCCCAGTAGCAACGAACACCTCATCTCCGAGCTCGGCGTGGACAGCTATATGCGTCACTGGCTGGTCTATCCTCAGTGTTTCGAGCAGGGCGCCGTGGTGGGTATCCCAGCGCTTGATCGTGCCGTCGAGTGAAGCGGAGAAGAGTTGGGACGGGTTGAGCGGGTGGAGGGCGAGGGCTGTGATTGTATCCGTGTGCGCTGGTATGGTTGAGACGAGCTTGCCGGTCGCGGTCGAGAAGATTTGGAGCGAGGATGCGGCGGTCGTGAAGAAATATCTGGGTTATATCAGCCAAAATGGTAAAAATTAAATTAGATTAACCCGGCGCACCTCGAGTCTGGCGTAAAGAGCGGCGCAAGAGCTGATATCGAGCTCTCTGCTAGGGCCGACCATGTCCAATGCTGCTCGCCGTCGCCTTGGGCCTTTTGGCCGTTACCGCTGCCGCGCTCCTTATCCTTGTCTTTGCGCCGGCGCTTCTGCGGGACCGTAGTAGTAGCAGCTCCATTCGGAGCCTCTCTTTTCTTTCCCGCTGCAGAAGACCTCTTGGGCGACGTCGACAGCATCTCGCCGGTTCCCAAGCCCGTCTCGTCTGTGATGAATGTCGATGAGCGGATGCAAATTTTTGAAGCGGAGCGCTGGGCGCTTGTTTGTGACGATCAACGGTGCGTCGATCTTTGACTTCGAGTGGAATAACGATGGCCGACGTAGAAACGATAGGATTGCTGGGGCGTGCAACTTTGGAAAATAGGTGAGTTTTGATGTAAACGGAATACTGTCTCCTATGATGACAAGGCCTCTCTTAGTAAGACTGAAAGATCGAAAAGGTCTTGATTTATTGCGTTTGTAAACACAGCACTTTAACCGATTTACATTGTCTCAGCGAAGTAACGTCCTCATCTCTTGCCCCAACACCCAAACTAACTCGTCACAGTGCTATGCACATCCATGTCCTCGGCGTTGGATCCATCGGCTCGCTCCTCGCCCTCCACTTGCGCCAGTCTACCCATCACCCGATCACGCTCTTTGTTAAACGTAAACCGTTCGCTCAGACATTTAGGTTAGCCACCTATCAATCAACCCTAACTTCTCTCCCTAACATATCACCCATAGGAATGAACTTCAACACACCATCACAATTGAACACAACGGCATCCCCGTCCGCGCCGACGACTTCAGCATCGAGTTCACCGACCCGGCAGCGGACAGCATGCTCGGCCTCCTCCGCCGTCCTGACGGCCAACTACGCTCCAAATTCCTCCGCCCACGTTCTCATTCCTTCCCTCCATCCTCCCTCCCCTCTCCAGCATCGAAAGGCGACCCGATCTCCTCCCTCATCGTCACGACTAAAGCACCCTCGGTCCTCAAAGCCCTACGCGTCCTCGCCCCACGCCTCTCCTCACACTCTACCATCACACTCCTTCAAAACGGGATGGGCGTATACGAAGAACTGTGCGCCAAGCTTTTTCCCGCGCCCGCTAGTCGACCACACTTTATACTCGGGACCACGACACATGGGGCGTGGTCTAAAGCGCCGTTTCACGTTGTTCATGCTGCGAGGGGCGATCTTGCGTTTGGAATCGCGCCGAGTGCGAGGGTGCAGCTACCGCTTGAGACTATCTTATCGAAAGAGACAGATGTGGAGAAGAAGTACGGACCGTGGTTGGAACGTCTCACACTATATGACTCACTTTACAAAACGATCCGCGCCCTCCTCGCGCTTTCCGGTCTCTCCCCACAATGGATCGGCGTTGGAGAGCTACAAGAACGCATTCAACGCAAACTCGTCACAAACAGCATCATCAATCCTCTCACAGCTCTCATGGGCTGTCGAAACGGCGCACTGGCATCTAGCTTCTACGCAAAACGTATCACTCAACAAGTATGCGATGAGGCTGAACAAGTGTTTCGCGCTCAGATCGCAGACGACGCGGGCGAGGGAGAGGAAATACCGTTTCCGCTGAGGTTGACGAAAGAGAGCTTGGAAGCCGAGGTGGTGCGAGTTGCAAGACTGACGGCTCCAAACTGGTCGAGCATGTTGCAAGACGTACGGAAAGGGCATGAGACCGAAGTTGAGTATATGAATGGGTACTTAAGCCGAATGGGCGAACGGTATGGTGTACCGACGCCGTGCAACGATATGCTGAGGATGCTAGTCAAGATGAAGGCGCAGATGCCGAGCGGGGAGGAGATGTAGACTCTTGTACGAAATTAAACGCGACATGGCGCATAATTATAATTTATTGATGTCACCTCTCAGTGGCTGTGCTAATTCCTGCTGTATTTTTAAGTCGCCGCGGGTTATAAACAGTTTAAGCGTGGGATAAGGTGCCAAGTCTTGCCCCACGGCTCTGATCGAGTGCATGCGCGTCGCTGTCGAGTTTGCTCGCCCTGGGCTGGGTATATGCGCCCAGATGGTGGCTGCGATTGAGTGATGGAAACATGACGTCACGTACGATGTAAGACCTAGATAAGCCGCCCCGACGTCTTTCCCTCAACAACCACAAGCCAAAGAGAGAACTGAAAGCTAAAAATGATATCGTTTACGACGACCTTGCTGGTTGTCGCGCTCTTGTGCGTGCTTGTGCCGCACGTCGCTGCGTTTGGTGCGGGTGATATCCCGGAGTACGTCTTTTGCCTTGTATCCTCGGCGTTATCCTGATTTCGAGCTCTAGTTATGCGTACCTCAACGACAAAGGTTTGTACTCCCCTCTCCCGCATTCCATCCTCTAATCGCGTGTTGTTCTAGCGTTCCGTCACGGAGACCTCGAGTCTATCCTCAGTACTCTTGCCAAGAACGTTCCCGGTGGCCTTGGCGGAGGCGTGGCGGGCGTCATTGCTGGTGTTGCCAAGATGGCTCTGAGGGGCGGCAGAGGCGACAAGTTTACCAGTCTGGATGTCAAACGCGTGTACTTTGTGCGTCGACCATTATCTGGTAGATACTGCTCACTCCGAACTGATATGATCTATGTGCGACTGGATAGGGCAACTGGCTGCGCGACTACTCTCAAGCCATGGATATCGCCGGTTTGTCCAAGATGACTGCGCAAACTCTCATCACGGTCGTCAGCGCCCTCGGGTTCATGGTGAGGGTTTCGTTTATTCGAGTCGTACGACCTGGTTTTGAGAGTAAGATAGACGTTTGGATTCGCCACTGAGGAGTTCCAGGTGACAGCTGATAGGCTCGGCGTGTATCTCCCTGTCGAGGTGTGTTTATTATGACTCCTTGTTCGTCCATGCGTGCTAATGGTATTGATATCATAGCATATCGACAAGTATGTCGCGTTATCATACGTCTTGTGAGCACTAATAATAGAATGATTTCAGCCCCAAGGGATACGCAGAGAAAGAAGGCGACGCGCGCCAATTCCATCCTAAGCTTCGCCCGCCTGTCGACCAGCGCGAACTCGAGATTGACCAGAACACTGGCATGAAGGTATTTCGCCCCTCTCTTCGCATGCCTTATCATATATAAACGTTTTGTCTAGAACTACATCGCGACCGAAGGTCAATCCTGGGATACATCCACCGCACACGTTCGGCGTACGCTCGAAGCTTGTATTCAGCATGGACGTCAGGCCAACGGGCAAGAGGGTGCGGACATGTGGGAGTCTTTTAGACTCCTGGGTACGGCGTTGCATACACTCGAGGATTTATTGGCGCACAGTGGGTTCAATTTATGCTGATTTTTGAGAACGGATTGACTAATACTTTCATAAGGCAACTGGTGCGAACTTGGTCTTCAGAAGATGGGACATAGCGAGGTGTTTTGTCATGTTGGTGATAATGGTTTGTATTTGTTCGCTTTCAGTGATTTGTCGATTGCTGAAAGGCGCATACAGTCAAGGTCAATACTCCTAATGGCCAAGCACCGCCGCTCATCACCGGGACATTCGGCTCAGCCGACTTCATACACAGTTTACTCGGTGAAGCAACCGAGTATGCTTCTTTCCAGCTACCAAACTCAATTCACTAATAAAATGTATACAGTCATCTCAGCGAGGCGAGCGTATCCGATCTAAGCAAGAAGATGAACGACGTGGGTGTCCTCGCCCATACGGATTGTATTAGTTGTCGCTGACCAACTTGCATGCTACCCACAGATGAAGAATCAGAACCAATCTGACTCTCCCATTGAGAAAATACGTATGATCCTCGGACAAATTCCGCGCGGCGGAGGTGACGACAAGCAGAACGCAATAAACCAGGGAGAGCAGATTCGCAACAACGCATTCAACTTTGTGCGTAATTCTAGCTGAAGCAATTGGCCTATCAAATCGGGACTAATCACTGGTAATAGAACCCGGATGATGTTGCGCCCGAAGAAGTACAACAACGGCTCCTCGAGATCTTGAAATGGCACGACCAGGTTATGCATGACATTACTAACGTAAATTCTAGTCAATTTAACTGCGCTGTGGTTAGTGCCCTGACATTTGCGCGCTAGACAATCCAAAATATTCCGGGCCTCGAGTCTCTACTCGAAGATCTTACGAATGCTATGAACGCATGTAAGCATTTGTTCCGTTTCCCCTCCTCAACTACAGGTAACATCGCATATATCTAGATGTCTACACGTGCCTCGAGCCGTGGCTCACGCCTATTCTGCAGCAAGCAACGAGTGGCCTACAAGAGGGATCTGCCGCTGTGATCGACACCGATGACCAATATGAGGTAAGTCTTCCATTGTTTCGTACATGCGTCAGACTATACTGAATGACTACTTGGCCCTATAGGTGTTCAACAACCCCGACGCCTCGGACCCATCGCACTCGCTCCTGTCGAAAGATCACTTTGGGTAAGCTCACCTTTATAGTCTTTAAAGGCTCACCAATCTGATACAGCACCCCATTGCAGTCTGATCTTGAACGAGCCCGCCGGAAAGGTCGCGCTTATAGTCGTCAAACATACTGTCGATCTTGTCGTACAAGCATGGTATGACCATAACAAGGACGTCGGTCAAACTATCAACCAGGTTTGTCCCGCCCACTTATCTCGGGCTATCAAAGCTTACTGTTGCATCTCAGGTTATGGAAGCGTTCCACCACCCGTACTACGCGACTGGTAGCTCGCAAGTCCAAAACGAAATGGCCGAGGAACTGAATCGTTGGTTCGGCGGACTTGGATCCGAGGTATGTGTGCACGTTGGTAACTATTGAGCGCCAACTTGACTCGGCTTCTACTTTATGTAGGGCCAAAATATTCTCCAGTTGCTCACAAAGGATAGCGTACGTAACGGAAAGAACAAGCGCGTCGGTCAGGACGACGGTACGACCACCTTTGGCGGCGCTGGTGGACATAGTCAATCCGGTGGCTACGGCCAGCAGTCCGGAGGCTATGGCCAGTCGTCTGGAGGTTATGGCCAGCAGCAGTCGAGCGGGTATGGCCAGCAATCTAGCGGGTACGGCCAACAGTCTAGCGGATACGGAAACCAAGAGAGCGGCGGCTATGGGGGTCAATCCGGTGGCCAGTCCGGAGGTTATGGCGGCAGCTCTGGCGGTTATGGCGGAGGCGAGTCCGGTGGTTACGGCGGAGGCGGGGCTACCGGATACGGTCGCGGTGAACCAGGCGGGTACGGCGAGTCTGGAGGCTATGGTGGTCGCTCTGGCGGCTATGGCAACACCGACGACAATTCGCAGTCCACGTATTCCAGCCGTCGTAACGACAACGAGTACGGCAGTGGAGGTGGAGGCGGAGGATACGGCTCTTCTCGCCAGGAAGCTCACACTGGATACAACCCGTCGTACGAGTCTGGCGGCGGAAGTGGAGGCGGAGGTGGCTATGGCTCTCGCCGCGACGATAATGACGGTGGTTACGGTTCTCGCCGTGACAATAACGAGGGAGGGTATAGCTCTCGCCGGAATGACAATGAAGGCGGGTATGGAGGCGGAGGGTATGGCTCACGTCGCGAGGAGAGCGGAGGTGGATACAACCCGTCATACGGCCAGACTGAAGAACGATCGTCGTACGGTGGTGGCGGAGGATATGGTGGAAGTGGTGGACATGGAGGAGGACAAGAAAGCAGCTACGGTGGCGGAGGAGGCCATGGACGCCGCGACGATGATGAGGAACGTCCCCGTCATGGACGCCACCGCAAGGATGACGATGACGACGAGGAGCGTTCCCGCCATGGGCGCTATCATCGTAAGGATGACGATGACGACAACCAAGGTCATGGTGGTCATCAAGGTTACAACCCTCGGTACTAGATGGAGTTGCTCATAGTCGTTGAGCTGAATAGTTGTCTTGAATTAAACCCATAAATATTTGTATCTCAAATACAGTTGAATTGAATTTTTATCCAAGTGCTAACTGAGGGCGAGACAAACCAAGTTCCATTGCCAGTGCTATACGACAAGTCGAGATTAGGGTTAGGCCTTAACATCCCACAAAAGAAAAGAAAAATCCCGCGACAACACAAGCCTATAGTGTAATGGCAAGGTCATCTTGTAGCCGCTCGTGCAAGCAGAGGAGCAACCACCCGGGCGGCAAAAATTGAATAATCGATATAGGTGGCGATGCCACCGTTTAGTCGATTAAGACTAAAAGAACAGATACTACACTTGATCTAAGCCAAAAGGCCAGAGTGGTAAAGAGCAGGCAAAGACGGCGTAGTCGCATTTATAGATCGAGGTGCTGGCCCGTGCGCGGTGGTTCCTCCAAATTTGGAGGCTCGTTTGTGGGTGATTGGGTGCGAGGCGCGCATACAGTCTAACCGCCACTCTAAGTAATAACTTATTGATAGGTTCTGTACGGTCTATGAGCTGCGGATATATTTGCGTCTGTAACACGCCCACCCCTGTTTCAACTTATTGAATAAGTACTCATAAAATCTACTTTATAATAGCCAAGCGTTAAAAGCTTTATTCATCCTCGTCTTCATCATCTTCGTCACCATCACCCATGCCCAAAGCCGCAAACCTTCCAATGGTAGCTTTGGCTGCAGGTTGCTCATCTGCTTGCTCTTCATCCTCATCTTCGTCCGTCTCATTAGGCAATTCGTGATCACTTGGATCGGCCGTATCCGAGTGTACTTCGTCTTTCTCATCATCACTCGAAGGTGAGTCGTCTTCCTCGTCGCGCAGACCTTCGCTCTGTAACCAAACTCCTAGCCCGTTTGAAGGGGGATTTGAGCCTGGCGGCCAGAATGACCATCGGACTTTGCCTTCGACAATACTCCGCATCACTAGACGCATACGTTGAGAAGATCCGTTGATTCGAGTGTGGGTGTCACTTACTAGCATTTCCCGCCCGCATTGCGTCAGGACGCCCGGCTTTTGCTGTCTTCCAGCCCCGTTTCGTTGCGTATGCGCTCATCACCTGTAGGGCCGTCCAGACCTCGTTCCCCGCGTTGTCCTGTGTTTTTGGCGGTCGCGTCCCTTCCCTCCAAGTCCGTTTATCTTCGATTACTTCCTCAGGCTCAAGCATGGATCTCTCGACGTTAAAAATGTTCTCAATCGGCATGAGGCTTCCCGCATAACGAATGCATGCGGGTAAGGCAGGGACCTAGGAGTATTGAGAGACGTAAACATGGTGTGAAGTCAGCCAGCTACCATACTAAAACTAGTTAACATTCACACCAACCTGAGAAATGGGTAACACATTCGAAAGGATCTGAAGTTCCATCGGTACCAAGGCCGGTAGGACCAGGCCAGGGCAGTCAACGAGACGAATTTCGGGCGTCAGGAATAGGGTTTGGAAGTGCTTTGTCTGGTTGTATAGGCGTAAGAATAAAATCTAGTGGCAATATCGTCGGATATGCGTACTTTTCCAGGCGTCCTCGACGCTTTAACCTTATGCTCACCAAAAAGTGCATTCAATAATGATGACTTGCCCACATTCGGTTGTCCTGGTAAAACATAACATCGATATGTCAATTCGGAGCTGTTTACACTCACCAATGAGTCCGATCGTCAAAAACTTGTTCTCTAAGTACTCCTTCGAGGGTGCATCTTCGTCGTCATCATCCGCCCTCGGCTCGTCGTTGTCCGTCAGCGGCTCGTCGTCGAGTGGTGGAGGTCCAGTCTCGTGGCCACTGTTTTCCTGGCCAATCGCCTCCCAGTTCACTTGTGTTCGCACCGCTGGTCGCCAGTGCTTCAGTTTCTCTGGATCCTCTTTGACACGCTGCGGGGGTTCCAATAGAGCGTTGTGTGCAGTTTTCAGCGCGGATCGAAGCTCGTCGAGTAAGTTGGACGGTATATGAGGCTGATACTTTGTCCTGGAACCTAATGATACTCATTAAGTCAGGCTGGAAGTAATTCCGCTGAACCTCACCTTGACCAACACCGTAGCTCACTTCTTCGTAACTCTGAACCCCAACAACCTGAACCCCACCCTCCCCGTACCTTTTCTTCAACCACTCTTTCCAACCTTCTGCACACTCCTCTCCTACAATATCGACCTTGGTCAACACTAGTATCACTTGCCTTGCAGGGCGGAGTGATTTGATATATGCATCAAGAGAAGGAGGATAGTGAAGTGGCGGGCATCTTGCGTCGAGGAGAAGCATTAAGACCGAGGAGAGTTCGCAGACTCGCCAGAGTTGACGCCAGACTTCGAGGTTGCGTTCATAATAGGTCGGCGCGGGAAGAACACCGGAATCAGAGTTAGGAACTGGAACGATATTGGCTTGTCGCCAGGTATTGATTGTTTCGTCTGTTTGTGCGATCCACCTAATAGCATGTGATGGTTCTACAATACGATCTGACTAAGATGTATAGGCTTACTTTGCAAAAAGTCCTTCCTCGTTCTTCTCGACTTCCTTCTTCGACATTTCGTATCTCCACTTTGGCCTGCGCGGACACACAAGTCCCTCTCCCTCGCTCCCAGTGCCCACGTTCAATATCCTCAAGTTCTCAGGAACAGGTCTCACAAGAACCTCCGTTGCAGCAGCCTTTTTCGATGCCTCGAGAAACTCAGCAGAAGGTTTCAAGAAAGAAGAGACGAGCATGCGAGTGCGTGCTGCTGCCGCCAAAGCCGCATCGTTGTCTGTAGGGGGCCTCCTGCCATGTTTAGATTTCTTGCTTGTTTTTTCGGGTACGGGCGCCGGAAGGTCTCCTCGTTTGATTGCTCGCTTTTCTTGTAGCTGTGCTTTCCGTTGTTTAGCAGAGAAGGGCTTTCGACGAGGCATTCTAGACTGAAGTAAACTCTATAGGTATTATGAGATTTGTGCTAGAGCCGTTATATGTGGGTAGACGGCTGTGGCGGCAGAGAGGGTTCAAGAAAGGCTCGCAAGTGGTGGATGACGTATGATCGACAAATTACATTAATAACGCTTGTAGTCATTCGCCTTACACATGGCCAAATACGGACAAGCACTACCCGAAAAACTCCTCACCAAACTGTGCGTTACTCAGAGACACTTTATAAATTTAATTGAGCCAATAGCTTGTGTAGACAGAAGAGGGGCGTACCTGGCTGTAGAAATCGTTGGAGTAGGTGCAAGTTGTACCACTGACGCAGGTCGTTGGGCCGCTGAAATTCAGTCATTTATCAGTACAAAACCTGAGGGGAGAGCTTAATATCACCCACGTATAGCCTTTTCCACCGCTTTAGGTGCGATTTAGTCGCATCAGTGTATCATTTAACTCCGTCTATGAAGAACTAACCATTGGCCATATTTCGGCACCGTTCCCGTAGCGGTAGAGGCCGGTGCTGAAGTTGTTTTAGTTGTGGTCACAACGGTGGTTGTCTTGCTGGTGGAAGTAGGCTTGCTTGTGGCCGTCGTTTGAGATGTAGTAGGGTTCGCCGTGCCTGTCTGGCTCTGGAGGAAAGTTGCCAGATCCGCAGCCATGTATTGGTGAACTTTCGTCCTAGGGTGGATAGTATCAATCCAGAAGCTGCCTCCTGTCGTATTGACATCCGTGAAGCCGTATGTCGACGGATTGTCGAGTAGTTTGGTGTAGAGAGACCTATTCGTACAAATCGTGAATTATAGCCTGAGACGTTCAGAATGGTAGGCGTACCAGGAGTCGTAGTAGAACGTCGCAATATCTGAATGCTTGGCTTGGAAAGCCGCAGCAGAAGTCTTAAGTTGATTGTTCCAGGTGGTAATGAGACCCGCTAATGTAGTGTTCTTGTTGCCTGCCCAATCGATGCCTACCGGACGAAAGGTTAATATGGGAAATAGGATCGCTTAGAAAAACTTCTCGGAGGACTTACTGAATGGGGCTCGGTTCTCCGGGGGGACGTTGACAAACAAGAAGTTTCGGGCACCAGCAGTGTAGAGTGACTCTTGCAAGTTGAAGAGGGTGTTGATGGTTGCGGTAATCGGGGCTCCTCGGCTATAAGTTCGATGAGTTAGCCGCATTATATATTTCTAAGTGGTGTATCAACCCACTTGAGATCGTTAATGCCAATGAAAGTTGCTGATTTATTGTCACGCATGGATAAGCTTTCGAACTTAGAGTTCTATAGTCTGGTACTCACCAAAAAGGGAGTTTGTAGCACCCCAAGGAGCAGAGGCTGGCTTGGTACCGGCGTGAGGTAGGAAATCTGTATTGACCTGTGTTGCGACGCCCGCAACTTCGTTCCCAGAAACAGCGTAATCATATGACCAGAATTTACTTTGATTATACTGTGTCGTCAGATATCCAACCTGCCATGTCCACTTCAGCAAAACGAGTCTTGTCCAAACCCGGTAAGACGACAACTTACCCAGTTTGCTCCACCAGCAGTCGTTGATCCTAAACAGTTATCTTCAGAATTGAAGTATGACTAATGTACTATCAGAACCTACCTGGATAACTTACACCTAGCGGGTTAGCATCAGTTGGGACAGGTGCCCAGCTGTTGAATCCCACAGTAGTGTAGCTGTCGCCACTGAAAATTAACCTTGATGTTAAAACTCGTCTATAAGCTTAAACTTTGCAACGGGCTTACAACGCGAATAGATAGCGTAAGCCCTTGTATCCCGGCCAATTCGGCCCAGTCGCTGCATATGCGGCATGAAGTAGAGGAGTAGTTGCGAGGAATCCAGAAAGCTTCATGGCGTTGAAGAGGAAGGGGTGGTTACAGGAGCTCAAGGCGAGCACGCCATTTTATCCTGCAAGCTGCCATGTCATCGGTCCGGGCAGGGGAAGGAGTATGGCGATGAAGGTGGTGCTTCACGCTGCGCCACGCTAATCAGGTAACCCATACTAATGATTTCGGTAAAACCGAAGTCTGGAATGTGCTTAATGAGCCGACATTCCGATCGCCACGTCGCGAGCCCAGAATGAGAAAAAAGTTCACGCAAGTTGTGCCTTGTTATTCGTCGAAACCGAGCACCGGGAGGGAAATAGATGTTTGGGAACGTCGCCGAGATCGACGTGAACTGGCGGCTATTTATAAAGACCACGCGTGCTACTTACATAACCAAACAACACCGCTCCCAGTCCCAAACCGACCCCAAGAGTCACAAAAAACCACCTATGCACACTACAATAAGGAAGTAAGTTTAACGGTTATGATATAAAGGGAGAAACTTCTTACATAACTATACCACTGGTTAATTGCAGTACACTTGCCGCAGGCGCACACCTCTGGCCCACTATGACACAGTTTAGTACACTATGTGGACTAATAATTAGTCAAAATCACTCACGTCCAGCCTAGTCCACCACTTTAAAATTCAATTCCTTGGTTTAGCAAATGGCTGAACCAGAGTCCGAACGCAAAACTTGCCATTGGCGATACTCCGGCACCCCGGTGTGACACGGTGCAGGATATGTGGTAGTAGTTACGATTGTAGTTGCCTCATTAGGGACTAACCGATTAGGGGCTGCGTACGCAGTGTGCAAGAGAGGTATGACTGCAAGTAACTCCAAGAATCTCATCGCTCAGTTTAACGAGACCGAGAGCAATAATGGGATATAGAACCAGCCAGACCATCGCCATTAAGTAGGGATTGCCACACTATAGAATCGAAGAGTGATAAGGGTACGAGTAGATAGAAAAGTCTTAGCATAGCTCTCTCCTAGTTCAATCCTAGTCATGTGCTCGCTAGGTGATGAGTTCGGCAAAACCGAAGTTTGAGATACGCGGTGTTCTACCTCATAAGCGACCACTTTTACTTGGATTTCAGGCCCAAACCAGCGTGTCTAGCTAGAAAATCGAGCGTTTCTCGTTGCCAGAATTTTCGTGTCATGGATCACGACTCCAACCGGGAAACGTTGGAAGGCGTCTAACCTCTCGGTGCCAAACAGCAAGTTGAAAGACACAAGTTAGGATAATATTATACGGGATATATCGGAGTGTTGATTGTAGGTAGCGGCTTAATGGGTGAATAGCGGTAGAACACCTACATGATCAGCAGCTTATGGAGGTCAAGATCAGACCCACACATGGTCACGTGCACTGACCTCCAGGCGAGCGTGCCAAAACAATGCAGACTATATGCGTCGTTGATGCAAGGTTATGGGCACGCATGCATCGGAACCGGTGATATCCCATTGCTTTTGCAGGCTCATATAGCTCCCAGACACTTCCAAATCTGATCTCCGAAAACTACGGACCCGAGACAGACCGAACAGTTGCCGTCTATCGGCTTGACGCTCGCACTCTATTTCAAGTGCACTTGATGCATCTTAAGGACATATTTGTAAGCATGTGTTTAGTTATCAGCACTGAGAGTTATCTACGGTAGCACTTCTAACTACCACTACGTTATGGTTCACACTGGTTACAGAAACAACATTAAGGAGCTGCCGGACGAAAAGAGGATCGCTTACCTGGCTGATCCATTCATTCTTGACCACGCACTTCAGATCGCACTTGCATACCGTTGGTCCTCTACAATTCTGCTGCTCAGCGACTAATTCAGCTAAACGAGGCGCTGGACCACTCACGTCCAGAACTTCCCACCACTTTAAGATAGATTTGTTCACCTTAGCAAACAACCCAATTAGAAGTCAAACATGCAACTTACCACGGCATATATACTGTTATTCCGCTTTCACATGGTACTGGTACTGTAGTAGTACTAGGCACTGGGGACGCTGTCTCGCTGGTAGCAGCGGGATTCCGCATTGCATAGATAGCATGTAGAAGAGGCGCCAAGGCGACAAAAAATCCGAGTAGCTTCATGGTAATAATAGATCAAGGAGGATCCGAGTACGATGAGTGAAGCAACTTAGTCTACCCTCTATTAAATAGCAGACGGCGTAGCACTTTATCGGAGAGCCCCAAGAGGCAGCAGTGCCAAGCCTGTACTACTCTGTCATGTGCCAGGCGATAAACTCATGGATCCGGTAGAACTAAAGCTTGTAGCTAAGATATACTCAGCAGATAATCTTTATGTTAGTTGGAATGTGAACCTTGAGTGGGATATACAGTCATGGTTACACTCAGAGAACCCGATCAAGTCGGCGAGTTTGCTAAAAAGTAGAGAGCACACGTAGGGAAACTTTAAGCCTGTAGTACTGTTAAGACTAGAGCTTATGACGATGAAGATGCACAGATATAATAGTATTTAATGTAGCTACTACATAGTAGAAACTGATAGTGATGCTTGTATAATCGACGGACTGCACTGTAATATAGGATCGACGGTTGATGCCAAGGTCGTTGGATCACGTGGATTCTAGCGAACATTAATCGTGGCTATATGCGCTATTGATACGAGAATATCGCAGTGCCTTGAATCGAAGCTGACATTATTCTCCGGTTCCGAGTGCTCGCCGTATCTCGGCTCCGTCTACTCACCATAAATCTACCTTCAAGGACCCCGGAATCGGCTGAAATCGGAGTTTTTATGCACAATTGTCATTCGGTTGTCAAGAGAGATAGTCGCGCACGTTTTCTTAGAGGAGATATGGTCCCACAATACGCGCAAGTTGAAAACTCTCACGACCCGGACCAGCCGGGAATCCGGGTCCAGACGGCGCACTTTCAGCTGAATCTTATCAGATAAGATTCTCATGACCCCCGCTCCGCTATAAGTCCACTCCGACCGATCGAGTCCCCCTCCATTATCGCCCCACTCTACCACATCGATGTCCCCCACCCACACCCCCGCATCGTTCTCTTCGCTCCCTCCCGAGTTGGTCATCCTCGTCTTCCAAGCTGCGTGTAGCGATGACGACGGTACCACCGCTCTTTCTCTATCTTCATTCTCTCGTTCTTTTTACGTCTCGGCGCTCCCGCTCATCTATCGAGTTATTGCCGTTCACGATTTGGGTCGTGTGAACCTACTAAATGAGCACCTTCAGCGCGAGCCTTGGCACACGACTTATGTCCAGCATATACTCGTCGCTGAAAGAAGTTCTCGTCTAGATTGTTCAGGGTTCGAAAACGCGTTGAGAACGTTGTGGGGGTTTGTCTCGCCGACTATGCAATCCTTGACTCTTCATATCCGTTCACGGGACACTGATGTGGACAAGGCTTTTCAGACTGTATTCGACACCTCGTTCCCTTATCTGACAGATCTCACGCTGTGTGGAGACCATCCAATCCCTTCTATGTCCCTCGCAATGCCTGCGTTGAAGCGGTTCCATTCGGCTGGCCTTGCTCGACGGAACGCAGCTGGGTGTTTCGCGCCCCTTTCAGAGTCTTGCCCAGATCTTTCTCATATTCGAATCTCGATGGCGTCTGAGAAAAATATTACGTATGCTATCTCTGCTGCATTCGACTTGCCTGACGCTCCGACCGATGTTGAACGCATGTGCCTAGACCCCGTACCTATAATGTCTAGAGACGATAACCAAGAACCTGCGCGCACTCCTTTCCCTGTCCTTCCTTCCAAGCTGGTTTCCCTGGTTGTAAAACCAGCTGCTCCCCCGATGACATTGTTCGCTCGAGCGACATCGATGTTCTATAATCAGTACCTTAAGCAGCTCAAGGCGCTTGTACCTGCATGTCCTCGAGGCAAGTTCTATTTATTGCCCGCATACAAGCGCGAAATGTGGGAGGTCGAGAGCTATAGCATCGTGGACGCTAAGCGAGATTGGGTGGATGCTATGCGCGGAGGGAATGGATCCTGGAGCGTGGACGGAGCCGAGAGGACTTAGCATGTACTGGATTATTCAATTGGGTCGATTTGGTAAGCCTTGGCATTCACCGAGACCGCCAAGAGGGAACTGACAACCGAAATGAAGGGATTTGAACTGGGTTAGATCTACTTTGGGCGCTATCGGGGCTATAGGGTTTTGTGTTGCTCGGTGTTAATTATGTACATTAGGTGGCATAGAGTGGATTGAATTCACAGGCCGCGAGGCAGGACGACAACTTTATCGCGGTCTTCTATCGAAGCAGCTGTCAGCATACGTAGTGTCCCTCGATGGTCGAGAGAGAAAAAAAAAGACAGAACTGCGGCCGAAATCCAAGTTTAAACTGAGTATGCCGTACCCGCACAACACCCCAGACCTCGAAGGCTTGACGAGAGAGCCCAAACATAGCCTGTTTGCATGTTGCCAGCCGTGGACTATTCATAGACGCCCGATTGGCAATTCA